>JARHVA010010372.1:60000-179868 GCA_037957365.1 Torreya grandis | reverse complement strand
AAATAAAACCCTAGCATGTATACTACTACAAATAAATAAAGAATTTAACTTTGAAAATAAAAGTGGCCTCATATCTAACTCAAAGATATGTGTAGACTTTCTACCAATTGATTATCAAAGATAAAATGCAATAGAGGAAGAAGATCAGGTTGTGTAAGCTGAGTCTAAACCAAGAGCCAAAAGATATGGAAGAGGTGAAGGAAAACCCACCAATCTATGTAAGAGCCAATGCAAGGGAAAAAAATAGGTGAAATGGAGTCTTGAGGGAGAAAGTATCAACCCAAAATATTTAGGTTCATTGTCAATAGTAATGAGAATCACCAAATAACTTTAGCAATGTAGGGCATCCCCTGTCACAATGGAAGATATTGTGCCAATCAAGAATCAAGAGAGATTCAAGGAGGAAACCAAGATTCAAATGGAATGATAAATTGGTAATATTATAGAAAGAAAGTGATCAAGAGAGAGGCTCAAATTAATGATAATGAGGTGTATATCCTAACCCCAATCCACCAAAAGACCTAAAACTAGCCATTTTTACCATTTGGGTCCAAACTGGCACTTTTACACATGTTTTACCTAGGCCAAAACCTAGGCCATGGATTTTTTGAAGGAAAAATGTAGCTTAGGCCATGGGTTTCCTTCACACAAGCCATTTCCTAGGTTAAATATTGGTTTAGGCTAGTCAACAGGCTCCCAAAAGGCCCCAGGGGGGTTCTTAGAGGGCTTGTCTTGTGTGTGAAAGGGCCAAGATGGACTAAGGATGTATGGAAGGTAAGAATATGGTATGAGAGAGGTCTAAGAAAGTAACTAATGTCTCAAAGTGAGATGACCAAGTTTGATATTTTTCACATGAGCTTATGTGTAATCATAGGAGGAGTAGGGTCACGAGAAGTACTATTATAGATTCTAGAGAAGATCATTTTAGATCGTGAACTAAAAATGACTTCTAGTTTTTGGATAACTCTAAACTCAGCTTTGGGTACAAAATTACACTTTAGTACTACATATCATCTAGAGACTGATGGTCAGATTGAGCAAGTTAATTAGGTGTTAGAGGATCTTATTCATATGTATTGCATGGATGTATCATACAAGTGGGAATATTACCTTCCATTAGTTGAGTTTGCTTACAATAACTCATACCAATCAGCTTTAAATATGGAACCATTTGAAGCATTATGTGGAATAAGGTTAGAATATAGGGTAGTCTTTGGACCTAAGATGTTTTCAAAAATGGAAGATCAAGTCAAAAGAATCAGGCAAAGATTGGTCAAGGCCAATGATAGGTAGAAGAGTTATGTTGATTTGAAGAGAATAGGCAGACAGTTTTCAATAGGTGATAAACTATTCTTGTAGGTTAAGCTACAGAATATCTTGATTAAATTTAAGAAGTTAGTGAAACTTTCATTGAGAAATGTGTGACCTTTCAAGGTTTTGGAAGTGGTCAATATTGTAACATATAGTCTTGTATTATCATTGGTCCTAACTCTATTACATAAAGTCTTCCATGTTTCTTATCTTAAAAAGTATATATCTGATCCTTCACATATGTTAGATTGGAATGGTTTCAAGTTGTAGATCTCAGGGTGGTCATAGTAGAACCAATCAGAGTAATTGACACTCACAAATTTAGTTTGCGTAATAAAGAGATGTCACATTGCAAGGTCTATGAGAATAATACTCTACAGATCCAGTGTTACTTGGGAGGACTATGATGATTTTTATAGGTGTTTTTCACATTTATTTTCTTAATTCAATGCTTCATACTATGTTAGTTTTTTGCTTGATAATATTTTTAATTTAGAACTAATATTTGAATAAGTTTCATTGGGATGATGACCAACTTTGGGGAAAGGATGTTACGTTTTGATTTCTCACTAAGAAAATTTACTTGAATATCCATGGATTTTTATATTTGGTGATTTTATTTGATTATTATTTGATTAAGCTATAAGTTGTATGATGTTATGAGATAGTTGAACATTGCTTTGATTACATGTTTACATTATTATGAGTTTAGCTATAATGTATATTATTTACATTATGATCATGTTGATTATTGTTACAATAGTATTTTATGTTATATATAACATGATGTTATAGGATAACTAGCTTCTTTTTGTGAGTTTGGCATATGAGAGATTCATCCCTTAGAGCATGATGGAGGGAGAGAATCATCAAATAGGGTGGCATAGATGAAGGTGTTGGGGGATGACAGAGAAATGGCTAGAACCCATCCACACACCACATCAATGTTACTCATTATATGCATAATTTTAATGGTTAGCATTAGTACATTTTTTATGATTATTTGCATTTAGAGAATTGTTTATACATATCAGTAGTGTGTGAGCTCAATTTAATGCTTATGTAAAATTAATCTCATGTGATTGCATTGTAGTTTTTATAAGTATATCTGGATTTATAATGTTACTATGCATTTATGTTGTGTTACAATGTTCATGATTATTAATGTTTTCAAAAATGTAAATTTATGTGAATAGTGTGTGATTTAACACTTACAACTAAAAAGTGTCATCAACCTTACATTACTCATACTATTGAGAATTCATTGTGATTATTTATTTATTATAAAAATATAATATTAAGTCATTATAAGATAAAAATAGGAAAAAGTGTCATATAAGGAGTAAAACAAATAAAATAAATAAAGAAATTTCATTATAATTAGAAATTATATTATAATTAGGAAACAAAAGGAGTAAAATAATAATTAAGAAATTATTTACAGGAAAAAGAGAAAAAACACCAAAAAGAGAAAAAAGAATGGAAAGTTAAAAAAAGGTAATCTTTAAGGAAAACTCATGATTCATGCAATGAAAAAAAAGGAAAAGTGAGGCATAGTAAAGAGAGGAGAAGAGGATGAGAAAATAAGGCCATGAAGTGGAGAAGAGAAGGTAGCATGTCAAAAAAAGGAGAAGAGTGACTTGGAGAAGAGAAAGAGAAATAGGGAGAAGGGAGGAAGATTTACTAGCTTGTGTCAATCTAATTTAAAAGCTTGTAATGTAGTTGATGTTATTAAGATTTTGTGTGGAGTTGGAAAATGTCTGTGTGCTTGAAACTTAAGATAGAAATATAATGATGTGTGATTTTGACAGTGATATAAATTGATGATTGTTATTCAATCCATATATATATGACATTCAGGGTATATCACATGTACACAAACTGGATAATGGAGAATGAAGATATATATAGATCTAAAATAGTCACTATATATATATATATATATATATAGGGCATATCACAGTTATATGTAAGAAAACAATCCACAATAGTTGGTATTTATATGCTTCACAATTGTTATTTTTAGACAATAATATAAATACCATAGTGCTCCAGTATTAAGATAGTACATTGAGGTATATATTGTATGTTTTTTGAACATCATCCCACTTTTACGTAGATGTCTAATAGAAGAACATAAGGCACACCATTTGTTTAAGGAACTAACTAAAAATGTGAGTTTTGGAATATGTAATGTATATTAGTATGTGGAATTAAAGTCGATTTGAAGAATATATATATAGGGCATATCACAGTTATATGTAAGAAAACAATCCACAATAGTTGGTATTTATATGCTTCACAATTGTTATTTTTATACAATAATATAAATACCATAGTGCTCTAGTATTAAGATAGTACATTGAGGTATATATTGTATACTTTTTGAACATCATCCCACTTTTGCGTAGATGTCTAATAGAAGAACATAAGGCACACCATTTGTTTTAGGAACTAACTAAAAAATGTGAGTTTTGGATTATGTAATGTATACCAGTATGTGGAATTAAAGTCGATTTGAAGAATATATATATATATATATATATATATATATGGTATGTTTCTATTCAAAATAACACATTGTGTGGAGTGCTTGCCATAGGAGATGAAACTTTGGAATATCAACATATAATATTCATTATAGTTATAAGGTTATTAAGGTAATATTCATATAAATAACTAACCTAATATAAGGTATATTTATATTGTGTAAATATGAACTATGTAATGTTTAGATAAGGTTATGGGTTGTGAACTATAAACATCGGCATATAATATTCATTAACTCTATACTGAAAATACTGTTGACTACATAGAGAAATTGAGTAAACCTAAAACATATAATATTCTTGTATTAGTTATGGGTGTTTGAATGTCATAGATAGATGGTGATTTGACAAGGATATAAATAGGCTATTGAATCTAATAATCCATTTTTTAATATTATGGGAATATTAATATTTTATAAAAGATTGTTAACGTATTTTATGAATAGGAAAGTTATAATGATTGTTGAAATCATATGAAGTTCTTGATTAATAAATATAAATGACCATTGATATAGTATTTATATATCATTTTATTACTTATATACGGTACATATTATGATGTACAAGTAATCCTATATAATAAATATATCTGTTTATTGACTTAAGTATTCATACAAAAATATAATATATATAAGTGTATTGGGTCATATGCCTATATCTATAGCTTAATGGATTGTTAAGGGTAGGAAATTATAACCATATGAATATAATCTCATAGAAATTTAATAAGTTATTTAAATGAAAAATTATGTTCATAAGTGGTATAACTTGGTTTATGAGTTATTTGAATCTCTTAAATTATTATGACTAGCTATTTGAAATTGAGTAGTGTGAACATAAAAATGATGGACTATGATATTAGTGATTATCATAGAATATACTGTATTTGAATCTACTTACAAACATTAGAATATGTAGTCTAAATATAGACTATACTTATATGTTATGAACTATACTTGTTATGTTTATTATTTGTGTGATAAATAATATAATGAAGATTCATTCATACATTTGATAGATTAAATGTATACATTTTGATTATTCCTATGTTTAGCATGTTTTATGTCTACTATTATGAAGTAATCTATATGAATTTGTTAGTTATATTCATGTTAACAAAATATCGTATTGTTGGTACTATGTAAGTAGTGAGACAAACTTCTCTAGTTTACTAGCATCATCTATATTAGATTAATGTAATCCGATCAACTAGTGTGTATGAATTTGATTGATCATAGAGATCAATAACTATTGATAAATTTGGCCAAAGTAATGTTAATTAGACATTTATATTTCATATGTATGATTTACATATTTGTGTGATATCATGTTAGAATAAATTTATTTATGGTACACTTCATGTTATTAGAAATCATATAGCATATGGGTACTAGCTTGTCTTTCTGGATTCCTATGCCATCACTATCTACTCATCTATGAAGGGAGGGCCATTACCTAATGGGGGATTGTGTGGGGGATCAATTTTCTATGGTTGGTGTAGAAAAGAGTTTTAATGATGCTCTCCCTCCCCACATCAGTTCTTATTTGTCAACTACACTTGATTTTGCCATAGATACTAGAGTTTGGGAACTTATGCTTTGTAGAGCCTTGTATATTATATATTATATTAGATTTATTATTATTGAGAAATTATTTATAATGAGATGTAATTATTTACTTATCTATACATTGACAATAATGAATGTATCATTGTACCAGTTGTGGTTGGATATTTGTAATTAATTTCTATATTCAGTTATGTTGTTTAATCTAATGATAGTGATCAACGATAGATGGATGTTACATGATTATTTTATATTTAACATACTTAGAGTATTATGTTTGGATCACAAATTATATTCTTATGGTGAAATCTAATTTAAGAATACATTGATTTTTTTTTAAAAAAAATCATGTTGTTCTAAGTAGATTCCAGTGAGAATGTTACATTAGTAAAAAATAAGGGAAATTAGATAAATTGGATGAATAATAAAAATTAAAAAAATTCGTAAAACTTGGAAAAGTTTTGAAAAAAATAGAGTAAAATTATTCCAAACTTGACAAATTAGGTAAATTAGTGACAAATAGAGAAAATCAAAGAAATTTGGGAAACTAGAAAAAATTATAAAGAATAGCAAAGCTTGGGAAAATTAGGAAATTTAGAGTTAAAATAGGTCAAACATGAAAAAATTTTACCAACCATGATGAAATAATGCCAAACTTGATGAAGTTAGGTAAATTAGTGATAAATAGAGAAAATTAGAGAAATTGGAAAAAATAGGGAAGATTATGAAAACTAGTGAAACTTGGATTTTTTTTTTTAAATGGAGTAAAAATAGGATGAAATTGAAAAAAATTGGCCAAACTTGATGAGATTCAATTTAAATTATGAAATTACATAAATTAATGGAAAATAGGGAAATCATAAAAAGTAGGAGAATTAGAAAAAATTAGACTGAATTAAGATAAAATTAGAGTAAAATTAGGCCAAACTTAATGAAATTAGGCAAAATTAGTCATAGATAGGAAAAAATATAGAAATTAGGGAATTAGAGGAAATTACAAAAATTAGTGAAACTAAGAGAAAATATAACAAAAATAGGGTGAAATTTATATATATATATATATATATATATATATATATATATATATATATATATATATATATATATATATATATATATATATATGAAGTATAGTGATATATATGCAGAATTCAGGTGATCTATACATTGATATATATAATTCTGAGTATTTATACAAGTATGTAGGTTATCAAATTATATATAAAAATATATAAGGGTAATATGAGAATGTTGAATAGCGAACTATCTAACTATGGATAGCAATTTATATGTGTACAAGGTTGAGTGACTTAGATGATTAAAAAATAACACATTGTGTGGAGTGCTTGCCATAGGAGATGAAACTTTGGAATATCAACATATAATATTCATTATAGTTATAAGGTTATTTAGGCAATATTCATATAAATAATTAACCTAAAATAAGGTATATTTAGATTGTATAAATATGAACTATGTAATGTTTAGATAAGGTTATGGGTTATGAACTATAAACATCAGCATATAATATTCATTAACTCTATACTGAAAATACTGTTGACTACATAGAGAAACTATGTAAAACTAAAACATATAATATTCTTTTATCAGTTATGGGTGTTTGAATGTCATAACTAGATGGTGATTTGACAAGGATATAAATAGGCTATTGAATCTACTAACCCATTCTTTAATATTATGGGAATATTAATATTTTATAAAAGATTGTTAACATATTTTATGAATAGGAAAGTTATAATGATTGTTGAAATCATATGAAGTTCTTGATTAAGAAATATAAATGACCATTGATATAGTATTTATATATAATTTTATTACTTATATATGGTACATATTATGATGTACAAGTACTCCTATATAATAAATATATCTATATATGGACTTAAGTATTCATACAAAAATATAACATATATAAGTGTATTGGGTCATATGCTTATATCTATAGCTTAATGGATTGTTAAAATAAGTCATAAGATTTTGAAGGGAAGGAACCTATAACCATATGAATATAATCTCCTAGAAATGTAATAAGTTATTTAAATGAAAAATTATGTTCATAAGAGGTATAACTTGGTTTATGAGTTATTTGATTCTCTTAAATTATTATGACTAGCTATTTGAAATTGAGTAGTGTGAATATAAAAATGATGGACTATGATATTAGTGATTATCATAGAATATATTGTATTTGAATCTACTTACAAACATTAGAATATGCAGTCTAAATATAGACTCTACTTATATGTTATGAACTATACTTGTTATGTTTATTATTTGTGTGATAAATAATATAATGAAGATTCATTCATACATTTGACATATTAACTGTATACATTTTGATTATTCCTATGTTTAGAATGTTCTATGTTTACTCTTAGGAAGTAATATATATGAATTTGTTAGTTATATTCATGTTAACAAAATCTCATATTGTTGGTACTATGTAAGTAGTGAGACAAACTTCTCTAGTTTACTAGCATCATCAATACTAGATTAATGTAATCTGATCAAGTAGTGTGTATGAATTTGATTGATCATAGAGATCAATAACTATTGATAACTTTGGCCAAAGTAATGTTAATTAGACATTGTTATTTCATATGTATGATTTACATATTTGTGTGATATCATGTTAAAATAGATTTATTTATGGTACACTTCATGTTATTAGAAATCATATAGCTTATGGGTACTAGCTTGTCTTTCTGGATTCCTATGCCATCACTATCTACTCATCTATGAAGGGAGGGCCATTACCTAATGGGAGATTGTGTGGGGGATCAATTGTCTATGGTTGGTGTAGAAAAGAGCTTGAATGATGCTCTCCCTCCCCACATCAGTTCTTATTTGTCAACTACACTTGATTTTGCCATAGATACTAGAGTTTGGGAACTTATGCTTTATAGAGCCTTGTATATTATATATTATATTAGATTTATTATTATTGAGACATTATTTATAATGAGATGTAATTATTTACTTATCTATACATTAACAACAATGAATGTATCATTGTACCAATTGTGGTTGGATATTTGTAATTAATTTCTATATTCAGTTATGTTGTTTAATCTAATGATAGTGATCAACGATAGATGGATGTTACATGATTATTTTATATTTAACATACTTAGAGTATTATATTTGGATCACAAATTAGATTCTTATGGTGAAATCTAATTTAAGAATACATTGATTTTTTTTTAAAAAATCATGTTGTTCTAAGTAGATCCCAGTGGGAATGTTACATTAGTAAAAAATAAGGGAAATTAGATAAATTGGATGAATAATAAAAAATTTAAAAAATTCGTAAAACTTGGAAAAGTTTTGAAAAAAATAGAGTAAAATTATTCCAAACTTGACAAATTAGGTAAATTAGTGACAAATAGAGAAAATCAAAGAAATTTGGGAAACTAGAAAAAATTATAAAGAATAGCAAAACTTGGGAAAATTAGGAAATTTAGAGTTAAAATAGGTCAAACATGACAAAATTTTACCAACCATGATGACATAATGCCAAACTTGATGAAGTTAGGTAAATTAGTGATAAATAGAAAAAGTTAGAGAAATTGGAAAAATTAGGGAAGATTATGAAAACTAGTGAAACTTGGATTTTTTTTTTAAAAATAGAGTTAAAATAGGATGAAATTGAAAAAAATTGGCCAAACTTGATGAGATTCAATTTAAATTATGAAATTACATAAATTAATGGCAAATAGGTAAATCATAAAAAGTAGGAGAATTAGAAAAAAATAGACTGAATTAGGATAAAATTAGAGTAAAATTAGGCCAAACTTAATGAAATTAGGCCAAGTTAGTCATAGATAGGAAAAAATATAGAAATTAGGGAATTAGAGGAAATTACAAAAATTAGTGAAACTAAAAGGAATTGTAGAAATTATAACAAAAATAGGGTGAACTTGATGAAAATTGGCCAAACTTGAATAAATTATAGAAATTAATGACAAATAAGAGAAATTAGAGTAAATTAGGGTAAAAGCCGAATAAAATTAGACAAAACTTGTTAAAATTATGATAATTAGTGATAAATAAAGAAAATTAGAGAAATATAATAAAATTACAAAAAATAGTGAAACTTTGAAAAATTATGGAAATTAGAGTAGAAAGGCAAACTTGGCAAAAAATGAAAAATAGGATAAATTAGAGAAATTTTTAAAAATAGTGAAACTTAGGTGAAATTAGTGTAAAGTTAGGTCAAACCTGATGAAATTATGTAAATTAGTAACAAATAAGAATATTCATAGAAATTAGAGAAATTATTGAAATAAATGAAACTTAGGTAAAATTAAGCCAAACTTGACAAATTAAGCCAAATAATAAGAAATTACCCCAAACATATAATATTAAGGAAATTAGTGAAAAATATGAGAAAATTGAAAAATTAGGGGAAATTAGGGAATTTCTAGTAAAATTAGGTAAAATTGGACAAAATAAAATTTAGTGATGAATATGTATATTCTTTCAATATATTTTTTATTGAAACTATTTATATTACAAAATGTAGTCAAATTTATGTCCTTTCATTCCATTTAATTATTATTTTTATCTTAATTTTTACCTATTTGATTTAATATTGTTACTATTATTACCTTAGTTTACATATTTTTGCTACATATATGTCAATCTCTAAATTAAGATTTGAAAGTTGTTTTTTAAAAAAACTCAGCACCATTATCATCTTCATATAAATATTTAGACAAAAGGAAAGTGATAAAATATGACAAGGGAACATGTATTGAAGAAGAAGAGATCCAAATTAGTTACACCAATGCACATATAAATAGTAGGATGCCAACAACTTTAAATAAATTATGTGCAAGTAAGGGGAAGATTAAGATTAAAATCTATTTGAAAGAGTCCAAAGGTGATTTATAACTTCTTATTGAGGTGTCACCAAAATATAAATATGATTTCCCTAATTCTAGTGAGATTGTGGGCATGGACATTTCATAATCTACTTCCATCACCTTATGTGGTATTGTAAATTTCAGAGGTGGAGCTATATGATATAACCATCAACTATCCCTAATGTAAGTCTTAGGCTCTTCAAGGTTTTGGAAATTAATATTGGGTCTAATACTCTACATGCATTATGTGTGTTGATATTACCTTTTTACTACCCAATGTACACTTTTGTAGATTGGATTCCCATGGTGAGATACAAGTTTAGTATGTTAACGTATGGCATGTGTTATAACATAAATACAATGGAAGTATAAATTTGTACAACCTCAAATGAAACCTAATATACACATGATCATACCTAAATTGATGGGTGTCCTAATACATTTAAAAATATAGTTGGATTTATCAATACTACCAATGGGTGTACATGCTATGCATATCCTAATTGTTAATACATAGATATGCTAATAACAAAGAGGATGACATGCCTAAAAGTTTACCTCATTATGGAAGGGTATAATTTATTTTAAATATAAAATTTAGTGAAAAAACTATCATTGATTATCAGTTTAAAGGGAGAGCATCAAACCAAAAAAAATTAAGAAAAATAAATGTAGTTGAAAAAGATGATTGATTTATATATCAATTTTTTAAAACCCAATTTTGAAAAAAAAAACTAAATTTATATAGTAGTTTGAAAATAATCTAATGCTATGGGATTTTATATTATGTAAAATGCATTTTTTTCTACATTTAAATAGATCGAAATTAATTTTTTAACTACTTGTATATATGTTTTAATGAACATGTTAATTTATTTTTAAAATAAAAGAAATGTTTATATTATAGTGCATAATAAATGTCCTTTAATTATGATGAGTATCCCACATAGATTCATATTACATCACCCACCTCCTCTTGAACTCATAGAACCTCATAGATGATCCACTAGAATAAGAGATGAACATGTTAAACCATACATTTACACTACTCTAAGACATTCATTTGGATGGTTTTCATTGGCATCATGTATACTACCTTTTCATATTGTATATCATTTTTTTTAATTCATCCCTATAACAAGAAAAACTTTAGATGAGTTTGTTAAATAAAAAAAAGGAATGCAAACACCTCCACTATCAGATTAGGACAAAATTGAGGATCGAGGTTTGAGTAAACATGAATCACAAATCTTTGTAATATGAAAAATAAATTATGTAGAAGAGATACCTATTATATAAGTGAAATCAAACATGAGCCAAATTAAGTATTAATAATTAATCAATTGATCGTTAACATTACCAATATTCACCAAAATAACTTTAAGAAAGGTACATATATAGGTGGAAGATAGACATGATCACATATCCTCATGAATGTGGAATTATATTCCCCAAAGACCTAAAATAACACCTAAGAAAGATAAATATCATGTATAGAAAAAACCATTAAATAGAATAAAAACCTACACTAACACCCCTCCTTATGCATAGCTTAGGTGGGTGGAATAATTAGGTTTTAAAAACATGGCCTAATGAGGTACCTATGTACATATAAAATACCAATAGAGGAGGATGATAGAGATACTTGAACCACAAGAAGATCCCATAAATGAATATTATTGATCTCAATAAAGGGTTTGGTGAATATATCAATAATTTACTCTATAATTTAGACATAGTAGTGGTCAATGAGTTGATCATGTATAAGATATTGAATGAAAATAATGTTAATATCAATATGCTTGGTCAATTAATCAAGGAATAGATTCCAAAAAATTTAGATTATTCTTTGGTTGTCACAAAATATAATTGTTGGTCATCAAAACTAGATACCAAACTTTGTGAGAATCACCTGAATCTAAATATCCTCAATGGTAGCATTAATGATACTTTGCATTTTTTCTTTATAAACGATAAAAAAATAACATTCTAATTCTTGCTTGACCAACTAATTAGCCCTAAACCAAGGGATAAAATGTATCCTGAAGTATACTTATGATTATAAATATCGCTAGCCCAATCTAAATTTGAGTACCCAATCAAGTCAACATCAATGCATATTCCATAGTCAATCCCAAAACTATGAGTACCCTGAATGTAGTAGAGAATCCAATTAGTTGCTTTAAATTATAACTCATGTTGTTATTTCATAAATATAGAGACCATGTCCACTACATATGAAATATTAGGTTTAGTGTGCATAAGATAGATGAGATTGCCAATAAGTTATTGATATGAAGTATTATCAACCAAATGAGAATGGAAATCAGCATCAAGCTTCACACAAGATAGAAATGGAGTTAGAGATATATTACAGTTAGTTATGTTAAAACTTTCAAGTAAATAAATAGCATACTTAGATTATATAATAAATATCCCAGAGTCAAACTGAGAAATTTCAATATTGAAGAAGTAATGTAATAAGCCCAAGTCAATCATTGAGAAACTATTAGACAAATTAATTTTCATTGTTGTAATGGTGGATGAATAACTCCATGTTATTGATAGGTCATCCACATAGAGAACAAAAATCATTAGTGAATCATTATACCATAAAATTTAGACATTCAGATCAAAGCGGTATCTAGTAAATCTAACTAAAATAAGAAAGGAATCCATCTTGGCATACAAATATCAAGGATCTTGTTTGAGGCCATATATATATTTATAAAGTTTGAAAACCAAGGATGAATCTTCCATAAATATTTATGGTTTTTCCATGGAAATTTCCTCTTTGAGATCACCATGAAGAAATGCACTCTTCACATCCATCTAATGAATATCTTAGTGATGTGCTTTAGCAATGGCAAGAGTGAGTCAGATTGAGTTTTTTTTATAAAATATGAGTAAAAATCTCAATATAGTTAATGCCAAGTACTTTAGAAAAACCCTTTTCTACCAAATGTTCTTTGGACTTGTCTATGAACCCATATATTCTAATTTTTTTTGGATATATCCATATACATCAAACAAGTTTTCTTACCTTAGGAAGGGGGACTAAATCCCAAGTGTTTCTCCTTAATAATGAAACATAATCCTCTTCCATATAAGTATCCCACTTAGGAGTAATTTAATCCTCACAAAATGACTATGGATTAGAATTAGATGCAATGAATGCATGTGGGAAATTCTAGAATTATGAACATGTTCATCTAATATCTGATGGATATCCAACATAGTAGACATTAGTTTTTAATGTATGTATATCCCAAATAGGATCATAATTTAAAGAGTTAGAAGGAGATTCCTTATCATTTGAAGATATTTTAGGAGAAGTAGGAGGTGATCCCCTATCACTATCTCATAATCGGAACTAGAAAAAGAATCTAGATCATCAAGAAGATACTCACACAGATTTAAATCATCATTATTTTCATCAAATCCTAGTGCATCCAAGGAAGAGGGAGAAGTTCAAGTGTAGTGTTTTAAGGATCCTCTTCAAAATGAATACTTATCTCAATGAATAACTCATGAGTAGTGGGAAGGAGAACCATGTATCCATTAACACCCTCAAGATATGACATGAATATACAAGGCCTAATTTAAGGTTTCATTACATTACATTTATTTTTAAGAATGTGGTACATAATAGGATATAATATCACTTAGAAGTGCTTAATTATGTGTTTTTAGTCACTCCATGCTTCAAAAATAGTGACTCCCTTAAATTTTTTATGAGGAACTTGGTTCTGGATATCACAAGCATAGTTGGTGGCCTCAACCCAACATTAAGGTGTAAGAGACTTAGAGTGTATCATACAAGTTTCCATTTCCTTCAAGGACATATTATTGCATTATGAAACACCATTATATTTAAGACTATATGTAACTATGCATTGTAGTTTAATCCCATCTAAAGTGAAGTATTGCTCAAAATAGTTATTGACATACTCACCACCATTATCAATGTGCAAAATATTTATGGCTTTACTTGACTATTTTTTTGCAAGATAGTTGAAGTTTGAAAATAATCAAATACCTCATATTTATGCTTAAGAATGTACACCTAAGTATACCTTGAGAAGTCATTTATGAAAGTAAACATGTATTTAGTATTGTTAAAATAAGTAGTTGGAAATGGATGAACAATGCCATTGTGAACTAACTCCAATATATATGTAGCTCTCCATTATTTATTTGTCATAATTTTATTCAAGATGCTTAACAAGTATGTAACCTTGGAAAATTCTATTAGAAAAATGAACCCATGGAAACCCTAAAACCATGTTATTACGACTGAGTTTCTCTAGGTAGAGATAGTTGAGATGGCTAAATTGTTCATACCATAATTTACTCACCCCACTTAAATGAATGAGAATTAAAGTACAAGGTTGATAAATTTAAAATTTTGAGAAAGTACACAATCAGGACTGGTGACATTTTTTTCCAAATACAACTATGGAGTCACTATCTACTTCCTTACTAACCATAAAATTAGGTGTGAACTCAACTTTTTTTCCTAAATTGATGTGAATAATATGATAAATAGATAGGATATTGGTGGATAATGAGAAAACATATAAAACATCCTTAAATGTCATATCATTTACTTCAAAAAATTCTCTCCAACTAACTTTTGTGAAAGTATCATCACCTAAAAAGATGGAATGCATAAAACAAGGTTTTAAAGATGAGAAAACACTTTATGATGCCCTGTGTAATGTAAGGCACTAAAATCAATCACCCATGTGGAAGGATGAGATGCAAATTTAAAAAGTGTGTTGACCTTAAATTTTACCTTACTACTATCTTTGGCCTTAGAATAATCATATGCTAATGAAATCTGATTGGTAGAATCAAGGACACTAATATTATGTTTCTTAAGCATCTTTATTAGTTGATCAATCTACTTCTTCATGCACTTAGTTTTATCATGCCCAATTTTCTTACATCAAGCACATGTGAGTCTATCTTTCTTGGGTTTCACATCTAAAGATGGGACTCTTTTGATGCTTTGGACTTAGCATCATATTTTTGACCCTTTATTTTATCAAGGTGCTTCTTGTTTTGTTTCTTCTCCTTACTACTGTAAGTCTTCTATCTGTCATGACTCATAATTAAAGCTTATGATTTGGATGACTTTATTGTACCCATTTGAATAAGCTTGTTTTTCTCCCAAATAAAGTCAATAAAAAAACATCTAAGTACAACATGGTTCATGTATGTAATCACAATTACATGGTGTGCATGAATCAATCATAGATTAGATAAGATAGATCACACCTACACTTTAAATTGGGGCACACACTTTTTAAGCAAGAGCATGACCAATATGAGGATCCACTAGACCAAATTAGGGAATCACTTGAATATTCACATCATGCTAGGTAGTGTTTCAAAGCCAATAGTCTAACACAATCACATAATAACCCTAAAATAGTCCTATGGTTTGTATATTCACTTATGATAATAAAAAAGAAAGTAAACTAATCTAATAACAAGAAAAGTAAACTAATTTAGTGCTCACAAAAGATTGTGGCACAAAGTGGGGTTTAAAACAAAATAAGTAAATAAAAATTAAACTAAACATGTATAGGATACATATACTCATGTCAATGTATACATAATCCTAATACATGGGAGATAAGAATACATACTGAATTATCTATCTACTCTTACAAAGGATAAATAAAGTTAGGAATACTTACCTTTGAGTACAAACCTGCCAAATCTTAACCTCTCCCTTGGTCAATGGTGCTTCACAAGAGATTATTGTGGATTGTAAGGATAACCAATATAAATCATCTCTAGGCTACATGACCGACCTAAGCATCCAAAATACTTTTCCATAAGACAAGATGAAAGCTCTAAAATAAAGTATTGAACCCTAAAACTTTATTCCTCAAGTAGAATGGTCAATAAGTAGATGTTCACTCACACTTCTTCTCTTAATTTAACTCTCTTATGAGATGGTAAGGAATGACCTTGTATATATAGTAATATCTCACCCTAAATACTTTTGGACATGTCATTTATTCTAGGTTGATTGATTCAATCTATCACATTATTGGGATAATTCCTAAAGTTTGTGCTAGGTCGATTGAGTTGCAAAGCAACAAGGAAAAGTAAAGTATCCCTAGAATAAGCTAGGTTGACCAGGTCAACCTAGATTACTGAATAGGTCAAAAGGGAAACAAGGTAATAAATAAGGGATAAATCATGATAAATGGTGAGAATAGATAGGAAAGAGAGAAATAATCTTAGGGTTCAAGGTTTTAGGAGGCAAGAGTGTAGATAGCAAGTGGGAAAAGGAACAATAATCTTATGAAACACCAAAAGTTTGCCCACCCCTTAAGGCATACACTCAGAGAGATTGAGACTTGGCAGGTTTCTAAAAGATATGTAGTGTCAATAGTCAATAAAAGTGTGAAAATATTATGTGTATACATATACCCAGCCAAAGCTCATCATGTTTCACGTAAGTATAACACGAGATGGTGCTTTGGGATAGAACATGATGACACATAATGTTGATGCTAAGTAAAGTGTAATAAGAAGAAAATAAGATAAATGAAAGGATATAATTGAAAAACACATACATTTAACTTACCTTAGTGTTAGATAATAAGACTAGAAGAAAGTGAAGGTGTCCAATGTAAAGCACACTAGATAAACCTATAGAAGTTAGTGCAAAAGTAGCCAAAAATCATTTTTTTTGGAAGATAGGCATATAATAGTGGAAAAAAATATCTATTTAATCATTAATCTAACACATTTTATGGTTTTCAAAATGGATGAATAGAAACAAAGATATGATAAAAATAAGGAATCTTGAAGGAAAATAAATGAAGAATTTGAATTGAAAGATAGATAGATACATAAATATGGTAGTGTTCTAATATCCATCTGGTGTGATTTTATAGGTGTAACTAAGGATGAGGAGTAGATATGGGGTTTACTAGTTATGTTATCACTCTATGACATCCTATATGAGACTCTACAACCATATGACCCCATGACACTGGAGGATCTGAGTGTACCATCTACCCCAACTCAGGTGAGATAGTTTTGACCAGTGAAAGAGGGCATAAGGAAAATATGGATGCAAAGAGAGGGCACAAACACCAATATAGATGGGTTTAGGAGAGAGGTATGCCTATTGGGACCTATCCAATGATAGATACATGCATTTGGAGACATTGACATAGTTGATGCAGGCATATACAATGATGTAGACCCAACTGACACATACACATATAGTGACCTAGACTGAGTTGGTATAGGCACAGGTGAAAAATACATGTTTTTAAAGATAGGTAGAGGGATTGAGATATTATATTTCCTCATTATAGCATACTATTTGGAGGAGTTAGACCAAGGCCTTAGTAGGCAACATGGCTAGGCCACGAGATAGACAAGATGAAGCCCATCCCTAGAGTTGGAGCATTGTTTATGGTTGTATCAAAATATTGAGATATATATGATGTATCATTTTGGAATACTGATATTATTATGTATGTGGTCATTATGGATATATTTTTATCATTATGTTGGTTGTGTATGTGGATTCTTTAGATATATTTCTTTCTAGCATATGTATTTAGCTTTGTTGTATATGCTATAGGAAATATATGTGATGTGGTTTATTTTATAGAATTATGAGAAACATATGCATGGTTAGAAATATATAGGAAAAAATACTTGGAAAAATATAATCAAGAAAAAATGCACTACATGCTAATTCAAGTTGGTAAATGTGTAATAACATTAAAAAAATGACTAAGTATAAAGAACCAAGAAATTACAAACAAGAGGGTAAAAAGGGGCTTTGTTTTCAAACCAAATATGAAAGATTTTTTCACTAAATTAAAACAAGGAAAATCATAATATATCATGTTGGGAAGTATGAAAAACAAAGTAATAAAATGGAAGGTATGCAAAAGGTCACACAAGGTAAGAAAAATAAATGAAGTGTCAATCAAAATTTGGTCTTAAATTTATCACACTAATTCAAGCTAAGAAGTATGAAAAAATTCAAGAAATGGTTGAAATCTTACATGCACTCAAAAAATAAGAAAATAAGAGATGAAATAAAAATGAAGTAAGCTTAAAACATACTAGTTCAAGTAGGGAAACATGTCAAATGACCTGTAACTTCATAATCAATCAAATCATATCTCAAACTTGACACATGTAATTGGATGGTGACTTGATTGTTGGAAAACTTTGTGAGGAGGTTTGGGTCCTATCCACAGTCTTATTCTACAACTCAATAAAGGGAACACCACATGGGGTGGAATAATCATGAATAACCAAGTACACATGGAATAAGGTTAATAGGATAAAACACTTATAAATAAAAAAACCCAAAAGGATGCCAAAACATCATTGGCAAGAAGAAGAATAATATTGGATTGAAATGCAAAAGGGATGGTAATTTTGTGAGGAATTGTCGAGTCATATCCATGGTCTTATGTTGCAACTCATAAAAGAAAAACCCAAGGGGTATGATTAGAAAGCAAGACAATATTTCTCAAGAGGAAATATGAGGAAAGGGAATGAAAAAGGGTGTAAAAAGAAAAGACTTAGTCATCTTAAGAGAAGAGCTTAGGAGATAAGAGGCATACTAAGAACATGAGAAGACACTAAGTAACTAGTGGTCATATATTTATAAAGAAAACCTATTCCCTATAGACACAAAGATTTGTAGGTAGATAAGCATGCTACTAAAATTAGATCATGAAAGTAGATTAGTACAATGAAAATTAAAATGGACCTACCTCCCCATGACATGTTCCCCACTCCTCAGGACCCCTTATAGATCTATCAATATACTATGAATATTGGGTACTTATGTGATAAAGTAGGTAGCACTAAAATATTTTTTTGGATTCCCCTATTCCAATCTACTAGGCTATAGCACCCCAAATGAATTCAACTCTATGTGAAGATGACTGTGGAATTTTCTGTTTGATTGGAGATAGGAGATGTGCTTGAATCATTTTTTTAGTGTGATTTGAATTTTAAGAATATTTCATATTTTTGAATTTTGATATCATTACCTTTTATTTAAATTATTTGGGTTTTAAATTTATTTTCAAGGCTTTTTGTTTTTTAAGATTCCTCCTCCATATGAATTTAGAATGACCAAGTATGAGACAGATAGTGATACACATGAATGAGTTGTAAGCTAAGGCTAAAGGAAGATAAGTAACCAAAGATAAAATATTTACTAGGAAACTTAAGCTTGATAATAAACAAATATGTGATCTTAGATCTCAACCATGCATATGCTTAGTTTGCAAAAAAAGGAAGAAAGGAAAAGGGAGATCCAAAGGTGGACTGGTAAAAGGAAATAGTAATGAGAAAGATTATTTGATAACTTGATCACATGGTAAAAGGAGACAATAAACAAATGGAATAGGGTAAATAAGACCAAGTCACCATGATAACTATCTATGAAAAAGAAGTATAAGAAAATAAACAATCATGAAGGTACAAGGCAATAACAAGCTAAATATGGTGATTTTGTGAGGATCTGTCAGGTCCTATCCATGGTATTACAAAAAAAATCACAAAAGAAAATATTCAAGGGATGAAACAAAAAGAAAATAAAAATATAAAGCAATGATAAGGAAGAAAAACCATATGAAAAAAAGATATAATATAAAATTAATAAGAAATATAGTACAACAAAGAAGATAATGATATAAGATAAGCAAGAATTTGACATAGTGTTAAATGATATTATCAAATATAGAAAAATAAATAAAGATGGATCAAAATTATAATAAAAATATAAATATAAAATTACCATACATGTGCTCATAATTACTAGTAAATTTGTCCACACACATTATCCAAGACATCAAATAAATATCTAAGAAGCTGGATACAAACTGTTGCTAATGTGTCGTCAATCTTTGCTAAATACTTGGCAAATACTTCTTTTCTAATCTCCTCAACTGAAAAAGTAAGAATACACATTGCATCATGATAAGGAGGTAAATCAAGAAAATGGTGATCACAAGGATGTGTGGGAATGGGATCTATGGGAGAAGGAGGAGTCACCAATGGAGAAGGATCCACAGGTGATGGAGGGTCCACAGGTGGAGAAGGAACCACATGTGGAGGCATAAAAGGAACCATAGGAGGTGTAACTATGAGAGAAGAAGGGGGAACCTTATTTTGAGAAAAAACTATGGGAGGAATAGTATCTAGTCTAGGGATAGCTATAATATTTTCCCTAATATGCTACTGAAGGATATGACAATGATTAGTATGATGTGTGCTACATTGGTGCCATATACAATACATCTCACCATAATTAGGTATATAGTCAAGAAGAATATTAGGATGAGGTATGATAGTGTCTATATATGGGGAAAAAGGACTCAAGGTATCAATTTATTGTCACAACTTATGAAAATGGGTAAAATAATGAGTATCTATCCCATGAAAGTAATATATATGCTTGTGAGTGTGTTTAAGAGGAACACTCATGAGAGAAGGTGTAACAAGTGTAGAAGAAGAGGGAGATGACTCATCACACCATTTGGTGGGCAAAGGATCCATATTAGGCAAAGGAATAAAACCATCACCAAGAGGAGGTGATGATGGAGAAGGAATAGAGATAGTCTTAATGAGAAGAGAACTAGTGAAAGAAGCAAGAGTAGACTCACCAACAGTGGAAGAAACAATAATAAATAGTTCTGACATAGGTTCCACTATGGGAGGAGAAGGATAAATAGAAGGTGGAAGAAGGGTATCACTAAACTTAGGAGTAAAATAATGACAAGAATCATGGAATCTAGAAAAATGGTAAGGGCTAGTCATAGAACAATCCATGAGCATAGTCCTATGGGGCTCCTCAGAAACTAGAGATGTTGGTTCCATATCTACTCTATGATAAATAGGAAAAATAAAATAATTAGGAACTAAAAAATTTGAAACATGAGAGGATGCATGAAAATACTCAAGTGAAGAAGAATAATAACACATAATCTTAGCATCAGGGGCTTGGACAAGACCACCTAATAAATGATCATCTAAGGAATAGCCATAATCATAATAAGGTGAATGAAGATTGATAACACAAGTAAAAATAACTTGGTCATCAGAAGAAGCATGGTAAATATAATGATGAGTCTTGTATAAGACTATAGGAATGTCATCATAAGGAGTTTGCAAGAATGAGGCTGTAAGGAAGCAAGAAGTTGTGAGATGAGATGAGGTGTGAGATCAAAAGTTTTGATCTTAAGATTAATTTCATCAGGATCATCATCATTGGAGTCTAAAAGGTTGGGAGGAATATTACCAATAAGCTCAAGATGCCCATTGTATCCTCTAGTTGAGTTGATAGGAAAAGTTAGGCACCGTAACTCATGAAATGAAACACTAGGTAAAGGCTCAAGAGTAGGAATCTTAAAGACACCACGATCTTGGAATTGTTAAAAATTCCAAGGGTTAGTATCTCCTTGAATCCTATAAATGGCTATATTATGAGGGAATTTAATGCATTGGTAGGCAAAAGAAGTGACATCACACATACAATGAGTCCATAGCCTACCGAGCAAGATATTATAAGAAAGAAGAAAGTTAAAGATCATCACCTTCACACAAATGGTGATAGGTGGGATAGTAATGGGAAGCCACACACACCTACGAGGAGGCATTTGCCTTCTATCATATGCTTGGTAGGTTATACATGTGGACTTAATATTGTATTCAAAATATATAAGGGTTTTAATGAAATTAAGAGAAGAAACACAAGTGTATAACCCTCATCAATCAAAGCATGCTTAACTTGGATATCACTGATTTGGATGCTAATAAATATGTGAGGATCATCTGCATGAAGTATAATCTCATCAAGAATCATAGATGCGACAAGAAATTTTAATGAAAGAGAAGTGTTGATATTTTCATCAACATTTATGGACATCTATTCACATTGTTACATGATACTATCCTCAGAACCAGATAAGGCTACCTCTCATCCTGCTAAGGGAGGATGAGGGACATTCATCTCAGATAATAGTTACATAAGATGGTTCCAATGATAGGGATATGTCCTCATGAGTTAAATAAATATAATTTGAGAAGGGATATTAGTGAGCTTCATAATGGGATCCCACTCATCATAACCCATGAGAATATTGTTAGATATAGGCACATAATGGTTAAGGAGGTCTTCAGAGGGAGGAGTCAAAGAGCATTGAAATTTATGTTGATAAAAATGAGAAGGTTTAGAAGTAGGTTATAAATCATGTTGAGATGATGAACTAATCATTTCAACTTGATCTTGAGGAGTAGAAGAGGTGTTACATTAAGGTTGATTAACATTGGAAAGAGAATATGATGGAAGAGAGGTAGAAATAACATGGGATGTTTTATCCAAAGGAGAATCATAAGTTGGATCTTCATCAAAGGTTATAATATCTTCTTGCCCAAACTCATTTAAATGATTTGGAGAAGAATCTTGGATAACATAGTATGATTGAAAAGGAGATGGGGTGTAGATAGGTTAAGAATCGATGAAAGCCACTACTCTTCACAATTAGTCATGCTAACCACATTTTCTTTATAAATTGGTTCCACAAGACTTTCTACATTATTGGTGGAAGAGATGGGATTGCGTTGGTTTTCTTGAATTGGTTGATGATAGGTAAAGGATCCTTATAAATAACTAAATGAACATTTTTTTGATTCAAGGCTTGAGCTTTATCATTAGTTTTGTATTCTTTAAATGCATGCTCATAAGCTTGTTGACATTGGCATGTGATATAATCATAGTCATAATTAGGTCCAAGAAAAAATTCCATAGTTAAATTATGAAGTTGTCTATAGGTCTCATGAGAATGACCCCAACTAGCTTGAAACCAACAAAACTTGACAAAATCATACCATGTTTTCATAGGATGAGTAGGGTCAATTTCATAAGGAAGAGGCCTAGGTAGATGTTTAGTCAATTCAACTAAGGAAAGAGGTTTATGAACATTAATATTATTTGTTGAGAAATTAGGACTAGTAAATTATTGAGAAGAGGAAGTTGGTTCTAAAGAAGGGGTAGGAACAACATCTTGAACATGGTGAATTGTATCATATAAATCAGAAATACCATCACTAGTAACATTACAGTTTTTGTTTTTAAGTAATATGCAAGAACTCACAGAAGGTTGGGGTGGTTCAAATTGATGCATAAGGAAATCTTGTCATTTATATTGATGAATAGCTTCTTCCAAAGTGCGTGGAGAAAGGGTATAGACTTGATATTATAATTTGGAATAAAGAGCATTTGTAAAGAGATGACAAAGATTATCATTGGCCATGTTGTGTTCACATTTATTTGATAAAGTCTTTCATCATTTAAAAAATGCTTGGGTGTTTTCATTTTTTCTTTTATTGTAATTTATGAAATGGGCCAAAGTGTTTTCAAAAAGATCACTAGTTTTGAATTCTTGAACTAAAGCATTCACTAAATCCTATAAACTAGTAATAGAATGAGGTCTAAGTTGATTGTACCAATCCAAGGCATCACCTGTGAGGGTCTTAGCAAGGATCTTGGTAGCAGAAAAGGTGTTTAATTTAACTCAATATTTATAAAGATTACAAAATTTTTTAAGATGAAGAGAAGGATTAGTTGATCCATTATAAGAGATTATAGGTGTTATACCTCCTATACAATGTTATTGATTTGAGTAGTGAGAGGTTCATTTTATAGATGCTTGATAGTTTTATTGATTAAAGGAGGTTGAGAAATAAGATTGCCTTGAGAATATCAAAGAGGAGGGGGAGGAACACTTTGGTTATGTATGCCCCAAACTATTGGTTGTGGTTGTCTTTGAAGATGAAAAAGGTGATTTTGCATTCTCATCATTTAATTTGTGTTATGGGATTAGAAAACATTCATTTGATTGAGAGTTTTTAATATAAGTTGGTGAGTTTGACTAACATTATTAGAAGATTTGGTGTTGGTATTAGTGGCTTAGCTACCACTATTGGTGTTGTTGAGAGTTTGAGATGAATGATGAGAATGAGAGGCACTAGTGGCAAAGCTTGCTTGTGTAGTAAAAGATGGACTAGTGAATGGAAGAGAGGAAGAAGCACTATAATCATAAATGCCTTGGGTAGCAAACAATAAACTAGTGGAAGGATTAAGGATAGTGGATCTTAAGGGAGGTTTACTAGATGTATAACCAACCATGGTAGTTGAGATGCTAGGCATGGAGGTAAAAGAAAGGAAAGAAGAAGAAGCATGAAAAGAGGTCATGATTGGATTGAGAGGTTGTGAAGCAAAGAAATCATTATTACCAAATCCATTTGAGAATGTAGAATGTGGTGAATGAGGTTAATTGTCTTGACCACTAATCATGAGATTGTAAATGGTAGATGGATCTTTCCCTTTATGTTGGGGAAATTGGTTAATAAAGAAAAGCATTTTAGGATTATACTCTAACTCAGGTTGGTTTTCTAGGATAAAATAAGGATTATGTTGAAAATAAGTATCATGAGGGAAACCATAGTCCATTGTGTGAGTTTTAATATGGACATTACTAGCATTTTCAAAAGGAACTCTACTTTGTCTGTGGGAAACCCTATGAGGATTGGTGAATTCCATCATGCCTACTATTTGAGATTCAGTGTTGTCACCCAACAAGAAATCCATGATGAAAGAGGAAGGAAATCAAGATGAGAAAACAAAGGATATAGCAAGTGATATAAATAAATCTAGGTCAACCCAATCGACCTAGTGTAACATAGGGACAATAAATCTAGACAGGGTCCATAGAACCAACCTAGTTTAGAGAGCAAAATTTGACAAAAAAAGGAAAAAGGCATAAACATTATGCTAGGTCAACCCAATTAACTTAGTATAGTACACATGAGCTATAAAAACTACTAGGTCAACTAGGTTAACCTAGTGCAATTGATAAAGGCAACAAATAGGGTCTGAGATAATACAGGGTTGAGCTGGTCGATGTATCACAACAAATAAGAAAAGAGAAAGGATTGCTAAAAAGATTAAAAAAATGAAATGAGATATGTCTATAGCTAGTTTAGAAAAGTAGATACTAAAATGAAATACACAATCAATTGAATTGATGATGGTCAATCCAATTGGTATACATAAATAGATTGCAATTTTGAAAAAAAAATATAGAGTAGAGTATAAATAAAGAAATAGAAACTAACCTTGGTGTTTTGGAGATGAAAATAGAATAGATAACTAACCTAAAACTTTGGAGAGAACTGGCCCAATCTATAGAACTAGGTCAAGATGGTCAACCAAGTGAGATAGGAACCTACTATAAAAGCTAAAAAAGTGTGTTAAGTCAACTTGGTTGACCTAGTAGACTGAACTTGATGTCTAGAAATGTGCTAAGTCAAGCTAGTCAACCTAGTTGACTGGACTACAAATCTAAAAGTCTAGAATCTAGGACCTACACAATGAATCCTAAACAAGAAAATACTACAAAGTGACTATAAATGTGTTAGGTCAACTCAGTTGACCTAGTAGGTTGAGTAGAAAGTATGAAAAGTGTTGGAAACCTATGTTTGGTTGAGCTAGTTGATCCAATTGCCTATTCCTACACATAGAGAAAAATAGATGGGTTGACATAATTGAGCCAACAATTTAAAACATATGATAGAAAAGATGACTAAATGAATAAAAACAAGTGAAAGAAACCCTATATTGGTTTGATTCACATTAGGTTCACTAGAATGTATACAATTAGAATTGCATGGTATGCATGAATCAATCCTAGATTGGATAAGATAGATCACACATACACTTCTAATTGGGGCACACACTTATTAAACAAGAGCATGACCAATATGAGGATCCACTAAACCTGATTAAGGGATCACTTGTATCATCTATCACAACACATCATGCTAGGTAGGGTTTCAAAGCCTATAGTCTAACACAATTATACAATAACCCTAAAATATTCTTATGGTTTCTATATTCACTTATGATAATAAACAAGAAAGTAAACTAATCTAATAAAAATAAAAGTAAACTAATCTAGTGCTCACAAAAGATTATATCACAAAGTGGGGGTTAAAACAAAATAAGTAAATAACAACTAAATTAAACATATATAGGAGACATATACTCACATCAATGTATATGAAATCCTAATACATGGGAAATAAGAATACATATTTTATTATCTATCTACTCTTACAAATGAGAAATAAAGTTAGGAACACTTACCTTTAAAGATGAATTTTTTGATTTTTAACCTCTCCCTTGGTCAATGGTGCTTCACAAGAGATTGTTGTGGCTTATAAGGACAACCAAGATAAATCAGCTCTAGGCTACATGACCTACCTAAGCATCAAAAATACTTCTCCACAAGACAAGATTGGAGCTCCAAAAGAAATTATTTAACCCTAAAGCTTTATTCCTCAAGTAGAATGGTAAATAAGTACATGTTCATTCACACTTCTTCACTTAATTCAACTCTCTTATGAAATGGTAAAAAATGGCCTTGTATATATAGTAGTATCTAACCCTAAAGACTTTTAGACATGTCAGTTGTGTTAGATCAACTAGGTCAACATAACACATTATCAAGCTAATGTTTGAATTTTGTGCTAGGTTGGTCAGAATGCAAAGTAACAAAGAAAGGCAAAGTATCCCCAAAATAATCTAGGTTAATGAGGTCGACCTAGCTTACTAAATAGGTTAAAAGGGAAACAAGGTAAGAAACAAGGGATAAAGCATGATAAATGGTGGGAATAGATAGGAAAGAGAGAAATAAGCTTAGGGTTTAAGGTTTTAGGAGGCAAGTTTATAGATAACAAGTGATAAAAGGAATAAAAATCTTATGAATCACCAAAGATCTACCCACCCCTTTCCTAGTACACACCTTAAGGCATGCACTGAGAGAGATTGAGACTTGATAGGTTATTACAAGATACAAAGTGTTAGTAATTAATAAAAATGTGAAAATACTATGTGTATATAGTTCATGTATATCCAAGGGCACATTTTGTGGAATAGAAGGATAAATAAAGACAAATGTCTGAACCCAATTTGGTAAGCATGGAAATAATTAATTGATCATATTTTTTGTTTATGATGCATAGTTTCAACAATAACATGAGTGATTTTATTTTTATGAAGAATTCATGTATAGTTTCAAATTTTCCTGGGCTTAGGATAATGAGTTAATTCTCCAACTCATGATCCCTCATTATGTCTTGTTTCCTATAGAGTTTTTACAATGTGGTCAAAACTTCATTAAAAGTTGTAGATTCAATATGGAAGAACAAGTTAGGAGACATAGGCATGCATAATAGACAATATGATTTGTAACTTCTGTCAAACCACTTCACCTTATTTTCATTAGGTGTTGGTTATGTTTTTATACCCATAGTGATCCAGTGTAATCCATTACTCTTTAAGAGTATTTGCATTTTGAATTTCCACTTGTGATAGTTGAATGGTGTAAGAAGTGGAACTTGAATTTGATCCATAGTGCAAAAAGGAATTATGAGATAAACACGTTGTTGTAAGAAATATAGGATATGAAATCCCCTTAAATTTATAGATGTTAAATTTTACAAGGCATGATAATAACACTAATACATAGTTTTAAAATCACACTTTCAAAAAAACTATGCTTGAAAAAGAGTTTTTGGCTAAAAGTTATAAAAGTTTTATGTTCTTTATTACAAAAGAAACTTCCACTTTGCATAAATTTTGGGTGTGTAAAAATTTTGACTCAAATTTTATGGAAAAGTTAATCCCCCTTGGGTTGGTGGTGACCAAAAGGATAAACTCTCATATAACCAGGGGGCTAAGGCTTAGGATGAAGATTGCTAGAATAGTTCAATATATTAGCAATGTTGGGGATGTTCAAATCTTTGACAGATACTAGGAGGATCCAAAACTCTAATAGGTGCATGTAGTAAGGACAAGCCCAATGAAGTTACAACCAGGGATGGCAACTCCAGTAGGTATGAAATCTCTAGATATAGTACGACTCTTTAAAATCAGACATAAAACCATCTAAATTCTCAAAGAACCTATAAAATAAATTTTCCTTAGAGACCCAGATGGTACAAATGCATGTAAAATCAATAAAAATTCCTTCAAACCATCAAAATGGTCAAAATGGACTATCATAAAACTAGGTCATGTTTACAACTGATCCTAGGATTTTTCCACCTTTTGAATCTGATGGTGAAATCTATTTTACATGAAAAAATAATAGATGATAGATGAATAGTAAGATACACCTTTTCCTTATTATTTTTCCAAATCTAAATTAGCAGAGGACCACAAAAGAAGAGCAAAATATGAGAAAAGGGTGAATCTTCAATGTGTAAGGTCAACAAATGGTAGATCTATTACATGTAGGATAAAACTCAAGATTTCACAACATAAACTTTGGCATTTGGTTGCTGGAAACCATGCTCTAATACCATCCTAGATTAGGACACAATCAAGGCTCAAGGTCTAAGTAAAAATAAATCATAAGTCTCTATAATATACAAAAGAAATTATGTAGAAGAGATACTTGTTGTAGAACTAAAATCAAACTTGAGATAGAAGAAGCATCAATAATTCATTAATTGATCATTAACATTAACACCAAAATAAATTTAGGAAAGGTATATATATAGGTGGAATATATACATGATCACATGTGCCCATAAATGTGGGATTATCTTCCCCAATGACCTAAAATAACACCTAAGTAAGATAAACATATGTGAGGAAAAACCATTAAATAGAAAAACTAATAAACAAAATAAAAACCTACACTAATATCCACATCAGTTAGACGAATATCCTTGTTTTATTTGAATGAAACATTTGAGTGAAAAATATCTATGTATAGATTTTTTTAATGTTTTTTAAACTAATATATTCATTTTATTTTAGAATATCTTCTTATATGTTTTAATTAAAATTGTTAAATGCGTCATATTTTTAAGTAATTTATAGAATGAATTAGTAACAATTAAATTTATACTATCAATAAAACCAAAATTATTATTTAATTTAACTTAATTTATTGTTTAATAGGTTTATTATTTATTGTCTCTCTTTTGCTTACTTTAATAAATTAAATGAAATTATATTATTAAAAAAATATTTGGGGGATGATGTGGCTCAATTTGCACCACCTTTGCATCACCTTACCCCTTGAAATTAAAATTAAAAAGGGAGGGACCATTTTGACATGGATAGACAATAAAATATAATGTCACAAAGAAAGGATAGGTTGAGAGACAAATTAATAATGTCAAGAGTCAAATGTAGAGGTTGGAAACCAATAAGAAGAGGGAAAGGGATTAGTATATCTTAGGAAGAATAATATGGAAGAGGAAGGAGGGTATGGAGAGAAATTTATTTTTTAATTGATGAGGTGGAGGATGAGTTTGGTCGTGCCTACTTTGATGCAGGATTATTGAAAAAATCACAATAGAGGCACTTAGGAGGATGAGGAAACATATATGGATACAAAAACATAATTAATTCAAATAATATTATTTATTTATTTATATCAATTTATGAAAATTTAAATGTTCAAGATAATTTTAAGGGTAATATTCATGAGAGAATAGTTTGTTGACTTTCAGGCATGACCATGTAGCTATGTGGAAAATATAACAATGAAAGTGGCGTAAATGGGATACATAAAGTTATTTTGTTAATTTTAAAAAGAAAAAATATAAAATTATTTTATTTATTTATTTATTTATCTATATTTAATATTATTTTTTATGTTTTTGTATTAATAAATGGGTTAAATGTGCTTATGACAAATCCCATCAAGATAGAATGAGTAATGGGAAGTTGGTGACTCATTGTTTGGGACACTTGAGTGTTGAACATACTATTTTATTTGAATTAATATTACAATCAATCCTTCATTATATAAATGGAATGTACTAAATCAAGGTACTATAAATATAGTCCTAAACATAAAATTGAAGATAAATGATTGAAATAAACAAAGTAAAATAGAAATAAACAAGAGTAAACTATGTAAAAGAGAGATGTACTTATATTTTTGATTTTTTAGGTAACTGCATAGGAAAATAGAATGTAAGAATATAAATAATGTAAAAAACCTATAAACCTTTCATAATATGAGCCTGAGTGCCCTCAAGAACTAGAAAACCCAGTAGGACTATAGTGATGGTTTTTGTTTCCCCTATTGGTCAATCTTATCTTTTTAAAAAGGACTAGAAATTCCAAAATAATCATATTTTACAATAAAAATTAGGTCTTCTTGTGTTTATTTGATCTTCAGAAACTATGTAGAGACATGTCTATGCCTTCTCAAATTTTTAAAAACATAGCTTGGTAACACAAGGATATAATTGGATGTGAAGAAGTAAAAATGGGTTAGTGGTTGGATTTTTTATAGACATCAACACTCCAATATCCTAAAAACTACCTACATACCAATAATTTGAAGAGGGATAAAACTCAGTGTAGTTATCCCACCTAAGTAACTTGTGGAATTTTGCTCTTTTGACTATATGAATGCATCTAGAATTAGATTGAATACTTGATCATGTCTGGCTAAGACCACATAAAACTAAAATAAAACTTGACTCGTGACTATTTAAAGTTCTTAGAAGTTAATTTGGAAAGAATAGGTAACTTTTATCCAATCTTCACATGTGTAAATAAGCTCTTATGATAATATTGATAAGCTTTCAATATTTCCTTAATAATTAAATTTAATGTGATTTTATTGTGGTTTAACTAGGAAAAAGACCCATTGGATAATTTAATAATCTTAAGGCTGAACCTAAGGATAATTTAATTTTTTAATTTTTGACTATTTGTATAGAAAGACATGATTGAAAGATAGGCAATTTTGGGCATTCATGTCCCCTTAGGAAGGATGTTGAATTTTGGGATTGATCTAGAGCATACAAATGTGTAAAGGTGTTTTTAGTAGTAATATCATTTATGTAGGTGATAGTAGATGGTCTTGTGGTGAAATAAGGTCTTTTCTTATGCTTAAGATGGGTTCAATTAGTGAAATAAGTGTTACGTAAATTCACATGTCAGTCAATGGTAAAAGGGGATAAAATAGCCATGATCGAGTATTCATGACAAAATTTAGGTTAATACATGACTATCCCCTCCCCCCTACCCTTAAGTATAGAAATTAAATTACTAGATTAAAGTAAAACCATGCCTTAGTTTATCTAGACACTTAAATACATATTTTACATGATAAACTAGTATTGCACACTTGACAAATATAACTCAAGGATCTCCCCTTTAGTTCTTGAGTTTCCCACTACCAAAAGGCTCACATTCTTCATCTCAATGTGTTTAAATCATTATATCATGGTTTCCCCCTAATATTCTTACCAACTAAAGCATATTTAGCCCATAATATGATTGAAACATGATATATGTCCTTCAATATTAGTATAGAGCTTCATCAATTCTCTATTCTCTAAGACACTTCCACATAGACATGGACACTAATGTCAATATCAATTTCCTAAAACCAATGCTAGTGTTTATACCCTAAAAATGCTCAAATTTGCAAATATTTTGATATGTACAAGTCAATATATTTTTTCTGGGTAACCCTCCATGATATTATTTTCAAAGATTGTGGTATAAATACAAAAAAATCCACTCATTTTTCATCTAATAATTACAAAGAAAACACTTATTCAATCTCACTAATCATTTGCATAACTAATAAATACTACCCCATTCTTCCCTATTTTCAAATTAGTCGTATGATTAGTCTTATTATAGGTCTAAATCATTCAAAAGAGCAACCATGAGTGGTATTTGTCAATTTTCAAGCTAGATCACTACATGTACTCACATATAAATATTACACTATTATTCACACATAATCCCACATAAGGGGTAATATAAATTAGTCTGAGGACCTATTCAAATTATATGTCTATTTAGGTAGTGCTCATTAATAGATGGGACTTTGAGATTAGATCAACTTCACTTGATTCCACTAATCCCCTTTTTTCAAGGTAAAATGTCCTAATGAGAGGATATATGGTTTCGATCTAAATAATGATATTATGAACCTATTCACATGATCTTAATAGAGAATATGAAAGGTGATAGTCAACCCTAATATGAATAGGTGGAATTTCTATAAAAGAGTCAATATTCTATACTAGAAACTAGTTGCAAAAATCAAAACTCTAGCATCAGTGCTAGTGTCTAGAGGATGATACAAGTGTCTAGATTGGTAAAAATCAAATATTTATAATATAATGATGGGATATAGATATTAAAATAGTCCACTTATGCACTCGCACTACTCAAATTTATCTTCACATAAGTAAACAAACAAAGTACAATTTCTCCTTTGCATTTCTATTATCATAACATTGAATGTTTTACTTTCCATATTTAAAATATCATTAGATTTAGTGTATCTTATCATAATATTATTAGAATATAAATTCATTTAATTATCATTATTATTTTTTGATTGAAAAGTACACTTTATTATATAAAAACTTTACAAAATAAAATAAAGCTAGTCATACATAACATTGAATGTTTTACTTTCCATATTTAACATATTATTAGATTTAGTGTATCTTATCATAAAATTATTAGAATAAAAATTCATTTTATTATCTTAATTTTTAGATTACCTTACTCCTTTTTATATTAAGCTACTCTTTCTCTTTAATCCTTATTTCCAAAAGGCGTTAATCATTTGGCGAACTTTACCTCTGAGTCTTCTTGTATAGTCCTAACCTGCCCTAGAGTTTTCTATTTTTTATGAATTATTAATTTAAAAAAAATAGATTTACTTCAAATCCAAATGAATTCATCATGTTTAATATGGATACATTTAGTACTTATTTTATTTCACAATACATGATGATAGTTATTATTTCCCATCTTCTATACATTTATAAATCAAAGAATGATATAATAAAATGGAGTGAATAATTTGGTACAAAAAAAATGATCAATTTAATAAGATATTAAAATATAATCTCTCTTTATAATTATGTTTAAAATAACATTAAACCCTTGTCTAGATTCACTAGGTACCAATATGCATGCTCTCAAACTTGTGTCCCACATATATCCTATTCAAGTGATAGCTATCATCCACCTCCCATTTTTCATCTACAACTTATTTTGGATTCCATGGTATACATTGTCACTACATGAAAAGGAAAGGGTACTCAACCTGTTCAAACACATTTTAATATAAATAGGTTACTAATAAGCCTAATCTAATAATAAAATATAAAGGGTATGATATGATTAAAAAATTAAGTAATACCCATGCATGCTAAGATATAAATATTTGAGTTTTTTAAAAAATCAACTATCTATAAGGATATATTATATGAAGCCTTGCATGAAACTTAATCACCAAGTGACATAAATCTGGTCTATTTTGTGGATATTATGCAAGATCTCAAAAATAATTCAAATCTTACAAATTTACCCTTGAAGGATATTAGTGCTCAATATTTTATTTTATTTTTATAATTCAATAATCAAAATAATGGAATCAAGAGAGAACTAATTGATAATGGATCATGTCTAAACTTTTTAAGTACAAAATTCATAAAAATAATGGGTTTTATCAATGATCTCCTTTAAAAATTATACATGGATATCAAAGGATTTGATAATTCATGCAACCCACCAATTGGCCAAATAATATTAGGTGTGACATTAGGGTTAAAAAAATTTACAAGCTACATTCTAATTAATTTCTCAATCATTACATTATAAATTACATTTGGTTAGACCTTATATACACATATGGAAGTTATACCATCTACATTACATCTACATGTAAACTTTATACATATTATGAATAATTCTTGCAAATGATGAACCTTTAAATTTTTTAAAATGTTACATTCTAACACAAAAGGGTTTCCTCAAATGTTATCACCTAAGAAATTTATTCTAATTGAGAAAACATCAACTTATGAGACAGGTTAATCAAGTAAGATCAACCATTCATCTCAATATTTTTGTAAGGTACTAACATCCAAGGTACACATGGATAAACATAAGGAGTCTGATAATAAACATAAGGACAAGGAGGTAGATAAACCTCCATTATAAAAAGAACCAAAAATACTACAACATAAATAAAATCAAACATTTGAGCTTCCTTTATTGGTAATTTATGAGCAATATGAGGCCAAACTTTCTAATTATTATGACATTGATGTTGATTTTCTTCATGATATGATAAATGAAAAATTATTCAAACATATTTTTTATCCACTTGAGCATCTATCCCATAATATGTTCACACCTATAGGCCCTAATACATACATGTTAAATCCATTACTAAAGGGTGAGAAGTTAAACTCAGATAAAGGCAATGAAAAAATAGCATATGAACATGTGAATGCTTGTTATACAATTCATAACTTTTAGTTAAAATCTTTAAGTCAACCTTACAAGGGAAAAATGTAAATAAATCATGTGAATAATATGTAATCCTTGCATAGGTCACCACAACAAATTTTATAGATCACCATAGCACAAGATTATCTACACACAATACTTTCTACGTTACTTGAGCATAATATGATATATTTACCATATATTTACCACCTAATAGACACAAGTCAAGAGGAAGGATAGTTAGTATGAAAGGATCAAAATATTTCCATTACAATAGGATCATAGGAGAAGATACAATTCATTGTGAAGCATTAAAAAAACAAACTCAAAAATATAAAAATGAAGGGCATATATAAATTATGAAATAACAATGAAAAATATCCTTGCTCTCTAAGAGTACAAATGTATAAAGCACAAAAGGGAATACCCAAAAATAACAATGAAAATAATATCTAACCATTATTAAAAATATTAATGGAGACTATAATGAATATCTCAAGGTTGATATCAACATTGGAACATAGTTTGTAGTGTTCAATGTTTATGATAGTTAGGACATAATAAATATTAGTTACATCATTATCCACTCTTTCTATAATCTTTTGAATACATTATGTTACCCTCACATACAAATTATAAGTGGTCTCTATGGTCATATGGGTATTCGATCAAGAGTCACACTTGAAATTCCATTTTGGGTAACATTGGTTAGATGATATGAAAGTTATGGTGGATACTACAAGAATGTGTCTCACTTTTAATTTTGAGAGCAAGGAGTTTCATGTACAACATAATGGATATGTTGATAAACTGATACCAATGGCTTTTGGTAACCAACTACAAGAAAATATTTGAAGAAGCAATAATTATTTACTATAAACAATGTTATCAAGAAAATAAGGTGATAAGGCCACCAAATAGACCTATAACTTATGATTGTGAATAATTATCAAATTATCCCTTGCTTTCCTAAAAATTCAAAAATTCAAAAAAATAAGATAATCCAAAAAATAGAAAATCATTCAAATAAAGCAAAAACGAAAAAAAATTTTAGCATTTCAAATGCTTAATATCTTTTCATATATTTTTTTATTTTTATGTTAGTACATAGCAAATCATTTCTATACACACATAATGTGATAAATGCATACACTAGACCCATGTAATATGAATATGTAGATGTTGGAACTTTCCTCTTCCCAAATGACATGCTACATTGGGGGCATATTGATTATATTGATCATGTTTGATATAATTTATAATTTTTTATGATAATTTTACATTATCATGGTAGGCTTATATATTAATGCTTACACATTCATATGCTCATGTTATTATCTTACATAGTGTACTTGATATGTTATTTTACAAGAGATTTTTCTAACACATGTATGTAGGGACTAGTATGACATGCATATTCTAGATGATTATATTTCAATTAACTTCATTTTATCACATGGATTAATTTAGTGTACCTCTTATTTTCTATCTTGTTTAGTTTGTGTAACATTTTAACATGTTCTTTATTAGTTTGCCCCAGTTCCTTGGTTGTTGATTATTTATTTTGTGTGTGAAAATTTTAACATGTCCTCCCATTTGAATGTGTGGAATTTGAACATGACTCTTATTTTTGGTTTCATTATACCCCTCTTTATGTGACATTTATTTCTATTTTGTGTGTGCTTGATATTTTTTTTCTAAACTTGTTATTTCTAGATGTTTTCATGATCCATATCATACATCTTAAGGATTATTATGATACTATATTACAAGATTAATTGATATACATACTTATACATGATACCCATATATTATTATTTAGTACATGATTCATATCGATATAATATCATTATCTTATCCTTTTGATATAAGGTGACTATCACATTTCATTCCCTCACCTCAAAATGGAGCGCATATCAGTAGGGGCATGTCATAGAAACATGATTATACATACACACAATTGATATAATTGGTATAATTTGATATAATTTATATGATTGAGATATACACTTTTGACAAAATATTATACATTTGGAATCTATTTTCATAGATTTAGGATAGAGTTTTCAAATTTGTGATCCATATTATACAAAATTTAAAGAGCATAACTTACATTTTGATAAACTATTCAGCTTAAAATACATTATAGGTGCATATGACATGAAAATTCACCAAATTATAAATAAATTATTTAATTATAACAATATTAATGCACTGACCTTACCAAGAAGCATCGATTGAGATTTGACCTATTATAGCAATTACCTTCCTTGAGTAGTGTGATTGAGATTTATTGCCATCAATGGACTTAGGGTAAATTTTAGTGACTATTATTTGTTAATTAATGAATATTTTGATTTTATAAATTGGAATTTGGCTAATTTAGGGGGTGGTGAACAATGTGGAATCACCTAAATTATCTGGGTATATGTTAGTTTTCTAGGTCATCTCACCTACTATATAAAATAAATTTCATACATATAAATATAGTTTTCTACTTTTTTGAAAGTCATTATGAGCTTAATAACCATTATATGTAAACAAAAATCCACCCATATATTCATAATGGTAAATTATAGTAACAAGAAAGGGATGAAGGAAGTGTTAGGTGATGGTGTCGAATAACAACATGCTACTAAATGACACTGAAACTATCAAATGATAGTAATGATATCAAATGGTATCAATCATGTTGAATGAAGATAATACTATAGCTCAATAGTAACTTTTATAAATAGTGGTAATTATTTTGAATGACATCAATTCTATTATTTAATAATAGTCTCTATCATTTAATAGTAATGTTATCGAATGATATTATTACTATCAAATGACAACATTGTTGTCAAACAACAACATTACTGTAATTCAACAATATTACTATAAAAAAAAATTGATATAAAATTATATCATTGTTTTTGTTCAATAGTATTAATACCAAACAATAACATTATTGTCATTCAACAACATTGTTGTCAGATGGTAGCATAGTTGTCATTTGATAACATTATTGTCATTTACAAACAACTTTGTTATTTAGTGGAAAATAGTTATGATCCACAAAAAAATGAGACCTAATACATCTATAGGTTTTTTTAATAGTGTCACAACACTCTAGATTTTGTACCGCATTATGATTCACCTATCCACTCACCTTCTCACGTAAACAACATCTATTAATTTTTCCCCAGACCTTTGAAACACATACTTAGACATTTTACAAAAAAACCCAAGTCAATTTATATATGGACCATTAAAATTTACCTTGGATGGACTTGGAATTACTTCAATTTTTCATGTTGGTATGGTTACATCTTTTGACTCAGGTGAGATTGGTTAGAATGGATAGATTGGATAGATTATGTTTAAACTTGAGTTATGTGATTAAGATTTAATGATCTTGATGGAATTGGAAAAACTCACCCTTACACTATATTTGGGGAATTATTACCCTCCAAATACACTCTTCACATCTCTAAGGTTTAGTTGTGAACCTCTCTTTGATTATTTAGCTAAGAAGCATCTCTACCAAACAAACTACTAAGGGAAAACATGGTTGCATCAACACACGTGTACTCCTTTCTTTCTCTCTTTACTTTCAATCAATTTAAATTATTAATTTTCAGATTGTATACAATAATTTCACCTATAATATACTCTTGGTTTTAGGTCATACATATACAACAAATTTTAAATAGGGCTCAAGTCAAACCAAGGTGTGGTGTACACACCATGATAAGCATTTTTTCCTTTAACCTAGTAATTTTATCCTTATGAATTACTAAATTAAAGGGGGATGCATATATAAGATGTATTTTACATGTTAAAATAGTATTGTACACTTGAAAAATAACACTCAAGGATCTACCCTTTAGTTATTAACATTCATGTTGTCGAAATGCTTGCATTCTTCATCTCGTTGTACCTAAATGCTTAACTTATAGTCTAACCTTGATATTATAAGTACCTAAATCACATATAGATTATTAAATGATTAAAACATGATATATATCCTTCATCATCAATTATATATCTTTAAAAATTCTCTATTCTCAAAGACACTACCATTGAGACTTGGACACTAGTAATGAGACTAGTATCCCAAATCTAACGCTAGTGTTCATACACTATAAATTATCAAATTTTAAAATATTTAGATATATATGGGTCAAAATATTTGTCTTAGTTAGACATCCATGAGATTATTTTTAAAATGAATGGTATAAACAAAAAATAAATCCTACTCATTATTCATCTATTTTTTACCAAGAAAACACCTATTCAATCTCATTAAATAATTCATACAATTGAGTTTTAATACCATATTCTTCCCTTTTTTTAAAATAGTCATAGGATTAGTCTTCTTATAGGTTTGAATCATTCAAAAAAGAATCCATGATTGGTAGTTTTCAATTTTCAAGGTAGATCACTACATGTACTCACATATAACATATTACACCTTTATTCAGACATAATCCCACATAAAGGGGAAAAATACATTAGTATGAGGCCCTCTTCAAATTATATGGTTATATAAGCAAAAATCACTAAAAAAATGGTATTTTATGTCGTCTCAACTTCACTTTAGCCCAATAACCCCCATTTTTACAAGGTGGCATGACCTAATTGTAGGATAAATGTTTTGATCAAAATACTAATATTGAGAACCTATGTACATGATCTAAATGGAGAATATTGAAGGTGACATTCAATCCTAATATGTGTAGGTGGAATTTTCAAAAAATATTCAATATTTTGTATTAGACACTAGTGGTAGAATTAGGAAACTAGCATTAATGCTAGTGTCTACAGGGCAACATAAGTGTCCAAACTGGTAAAAACAAAAAATTTAGAATATGACGATAGGATATAGATCTTCATATAGTCCAATTATACACCTGCACTACTCATATGTATCTACACATTAGTAAATAAAGATAAGTAATATGTATCCTTCATATTACTACTATCATAATATTGAATGTTGTACTCTCCATATTTAGCATATTATTAGATTCAATATATCTTATCATAGTATTAGTAGAATATAAATTCATTTAATTAGCCTTATTTTTAGATAATATTATTCATTGTTTTATTAGGATACTCTTCCTCTTTAATCCTTATTTCCAAAAATGGTTCAATAGTGTATAAGACACACTTTATCATTAAGTTGCATACTTCAATCAAGCAAGGCACTGTATAGATTAGAAAACCCTAAAAACATATGAAGTACTTAATTTATTTCCTTTAAAAATTGGAATTTGAAAACTTGAATTTTAACTTTTGAAAATGTGATTGAAAATTGAAAATTTTTATCATGAAATGAACTTTTATAAATTTAAATTTTTATGTATTTGAGTAATTTGATGGATCAAGAGTAATGAAGGAATAATAACAAAATTATTTTAAACGTAAATCACTCATTATTTTTTTACACATGTAATATTTTAAAAGATTATAGAGTTGGTTATAAAAATTTGACCAATGAGTACAACCAACCCATAAAAACATGGATAATAAGATAATTAAATAACAACCTAATTAATAATTTGTATCATAGATGACCCAACAAATTCCCCTTGATCCAAAGGGGTATACAAGAAAAAAACTAGAGAAATGACTCTAAATTCATTAAAGAGACTCTAAATCAACTTCAATTGGCACACTACAGATCCTAGTACTAACCAAAATTGATGTCATTCTACATAGAAGCCTACCTTATGAGTTATAGCATAAAAGGCTATTGATCATAATCAAAGCCTATTCATCCACTATGATCATCATATCGTACTATAGTAGAACATGATCAAGGCCTATCTAACTACATAAATCATTATAAGGATCCACCTAGAAGCCCATCAAGGTGACCAACCCATACTATGTATGGTACATCTCCCTAATGTCCAACAAACATTGACAACCTTTACTCAAAATTGATGGTGCTAGAAACCCCTATCAACTCGTATTGTCACTAAATTCTAACAAAGACCAATAAAATGCTATATCATTTCCCCTATCATGTAAGAGATAAGAAGTTGTGAAATGATAGAAATGAAATCAAATAATCCTATTTAATCCATGTCATGAATATCAGGTATAGAAATCCAAAAATAAAACTAAAATAAAAAAGCTAAGACAAAAAATGATACTATAATACATCACGATCCTAATCTTAGTAGCTTTCACAAGACAAGTGAATCACTAATCACTCAAAATAGGCTCTCAAGTCCATTAAAACCATATAGACCATAGGCCTCTATCATTTAAGATGTTTCCTAATTAGAGGAAGTGTCAAAATAGCCTAAATAGTTGGAGTAACCAAAAGATCCACCACTAGAATGATCCTCATAATTTTCTTTGAGTTTATTTTTATGTGGAGAGTGGGGTCATCGAGGACATACATCAACAAGATGTCCAATACCACCACATTTAAAACATCTAGGATCTTTTTTATGCCGATGAGATATAAAATAAGTTGAATCACTGGAAGAACCATAGGAGTGAGAAGAATACATATGGTGATATTTGCATCTTGAAGATCTTAAGGAGTGCCAATGAGAATATTATGGAGACCATATAGAATGGTGTGGAGAGTGTCTCAAAGAATTAATTTGAGAGTGTCTCAGAGAGTGTTTCAAATAATTCTTCTAAAACTATCACTATACATGGTGAAGATATCTATGATGGGGCATGTTCTTTGTATAGTGAGCCTCTTCAATAGGTGTAATCTTCTTCTTTAAAAACTATCGCTCATGCTGATTCAACAACTCACAAATAGAGTTAAAAGTGGCACCATTAATATTATCAATAAGCTTTAACATTTTAATAAAATTGGTGTATGTAGAACCAAAGCCATTTAGTGTGATAGAAATTAACATGTCATCATATTTTTTCCCATAGGGTTGTGTAGTATTCTTGTTTTAATGTTTTTATGTGAGAGATATTTATATACATATTCATCAATAATAAGCTTGTTATTAAGCAATTGCATTAAGAGATCAATCTTCTTATAGGCAAGTTGTTTGTCATATAGATACTTTAACACTTTTTAGGATTTCCATGCACTAGTTTTAACCACCTCTATATGAATGATAACTTGTTCAGTGTAGGATGATTTTAATAGTGCGAGAGCACACTTATCATAATTCTATTACTCAACCAATTTTATAGACTAAGTTGGTGGTGTGGTCTCTTTCTCTATGCTTTCCCATAATTCATTAAAAATGAGGGTGTTTTTCATGTTCCTAATCCATTATTTGTAGTTTTTAGGTGACAATATGCCATTTTTAGAGATGAAGCTTACAATTTTTTCCATGGTACTATCAAAAATACAATCAAGGAAAGATATCAAGATTTTGCCTTAACCCATTATATAGATTTTGATTATAAATATTCTAGGACTTGTGAAACTATAAAATAATTAAACCTTATTTCACCAAAAACTAACTTTTCTACCACTAATAACTCCTTTACAAATAAAGTCAAAATAAATGTTGACCAAAATATATATATCCCCCAACAAGGTTTGAACCCTGGATCTCTACTTCACAAGCTACTAACAAAATAAAATTGACCAACTTGCCTTCAATATATTTGAATATGCAAAGCCAATATATTTAATATGTCCTTGACTTAGCAAATGTGGGAATATTTAAAAAAAATACATGCACTAAAATCTTCCACAATATTTTCACCTTGAAAATGAAAAATAACGGCACTAAATTTTTGCTTTTGGTGGAGCCCACAATAATTAAAACAATTATATTTTAATCTTTATAATGTTTGAGCCATATTTCTTGGTGAATGATTTTTTCTTTATATAGGATACCGTATAGATTTGTATGAAAGTTTTGACAAAAATAACAAACAATAAAAATACCTCATTTGTATTTAATTAAAATTTTGATTTATTATGCCATTTTTGATTTGGACTGCTACACCACACTGATTCTTTTTTGTAAAAAACCACATTTTTCCTTCATATTATTTTTTTAATTTGATGTCTATTATGTGTTGTACTGATCTATTTTGGGTGAATTAGACCAACTTTGGAGTTCTTTATTGAGATTTTTACATGGTGCATACGTGTGTGTGTATATATTATATTCTTGAATTTATCTAGATGAATATTTAAATCATTATATTCACCAATCCTTGATAGTGCAACCTTCAAATGGTCTAGAACAACCACATCTTAAAGAGGAGGAAAGAGTCTTTTGTATGTTTTCTAGATCACTGTACTAATGCATTGTGTTGAACAATTGTGTGAATTTGAATTCTACTTTAAAAATAAATTCTTTGTGCTTTTACATCTAATCAAATTCTATACACTACTAATTTATTCAATCATCCTACATAGATTCTTTCATCTGGGATCTGATACCACTGATCAATTGACAGTAATGGAGGAATAATAGAAAAATCATTTTTAATGTAAATCATACATATTATTTTTGTACATAGGTAAACTTTTAAAATCTTATGGAGTTGGTTATAAAAAAACCAACCAATGGGTGCAACCAACCTGTAAAATAAGGATAAGAAAATAATTAAATAACAACCTAACTAATACTTTGGGTCATAGATGACCCAACATAGTTTAAAAATTGAAATGTGAGTATGTAATGAATACACCTGTATGTGTGACATAAATGCTAGTTTTTTTTATTTTTCTTGGTGATGATGCTTCTTTTAAGCATTGGACAGTTGGTTCCTCCATGGGGCACTTGAAGAAGATGGTTCATTAGTCAAACCATTGGAGCAAATTGGGGGTGATAAAACCCAAAATTACATTTTATCTTTTAAAGTGATAATGTTGGTCATTAAATAATGTTGAAACTTGATTTTTTTTGTCTATCTTTCTAACCCTAATGTGTAATCAGGGTAGAATCCTAATGGATTATTATATATAAGGTTAGAGTTCTTAGTGACTCCAATTCATGCACTATACAACTAAAATGAATCAACCACTATAGACAGATTATAGATTCATTTATAAAATCCTACTAAATCCTATTTTTTAAAAACATGATCACAAGAGAATGGATTAAACCCATGTTCTTACCTTGTTTGTAGATAATCAAATGTGGCATAAAATTGTATCATGCCCCTGTTTTAATTATAAAATTTGAAACTATATGTGAATACTCTTTGAAAATAGAAATATATATGCATATACAATGGTATATGACCCTATAATATGTGCTAATAACTGAATTTTCAACTTGAAACTTTGAAATTGTAATTTTGAAATTATAACTTGCTCTTTGAAAATGACATATCTCATGCCTGTGAAGATTGATGAAATTCCCTCCTTTTGAGGTGAGTAATTTTTTCTCCTAAAAATTAACTCATCTAAAGGTAAAACTTAATTTTGAAACATGTGTATTAAGATGTTATCATTGAAATTATATCATATGGAAAAGTGTTAGCATAACAAGATTTGAATTTGGCTTAAGACTTTAGAGGCAAGGCCTAAAGAATGTATCATTGAAAATCATGGAATCAGTATATTAGTATGGTAATGTGTTAAAATTTCGTGATATTGATCATGTCACTTATTGAACTCATCAATATCAATAATCACACACACATCAAACACAAATGATAGAAAATTGACCTATATGGGCCAAGGGCCAAAATTAAGGACATGTGATCATATCCTATCAAATATCTTATTCATGCACATTATGTAAGATATAAATGTGAATAAGGCCTTTGTATAAAATTGAAATCTCAATAGTATATGGGTTATAAAATGATAACATCCATTATAGAATGATAAAATTTGCATATTGTCACCTGTGAATATGATTACCCCAAGCTTTGCAAGGCCAATGGGTAGATGAGAGTCCAACATCTTAATATGTGAAAATGTTTATATGTCTTGAACAACACTTCACAGATCATGTGAAATACATGTGTGATATATAAAAAATATGCTATTAATTAATCATTAGATAAAATAAAAAAATTCAAAGATGTAAACTAGATTGCTAATCACACTCAATTCCTTGTTTTGTATTTTTTGACAATATTTGAATGTTTTCAAAAAAAATTAGAATCTATGATTTTATTTATTTATTTTTGTAATATTGAAAAATTAGTAATAGTAGATGTTGACCAATTTTGATCCCTAGGTAAAAATGGTCAACCCCTATAATTCAAAACTTTTTCATGGATCCCTCTAAACCTATATATGGTCATCTAAATCTTGTCATGATCCTTAAAATGGTCAATTAATCCTAGTTTATTAGAGTTTAAGGTTTCATGATGTGTACTAATGTGACCTAAAAGTTATTCATGCAAGACCATGCCTTGATTCATCAAATGGTGTTTTAGTCCTTAAGGAAAGCATGTGTGAGTGAAAGAGATAGATTCAGAGGTCCCTATAGGTCTAGAGCAACATATTTCATGCCTTAGAGATTTAAGGTAAGTTAGCAGAGCTTATAATTTTTTTGAAAATATCAAGGTTTCAGTATCTCACCTTTTCTTACTTGTCCTAGCTAATTTTGCATAGGCTAATGTTAGCAAGGTCTGAGTGATGTCTAAGTCACATTTTGAGTCTTGATAAGAGGTCTAGTGGTATATCTAAATTTATCTTCTATAGTTTATTTGTCAAGAGTGTTTTAAGCTCTAATGAGTCCCTAAGGTCATCAAATGCCTTTCAAACATGCCATATAAGTAAGATTGTATACTACAAGCCTTTGAAAAGGGTATATATTGTGATCTACATTGAATTAGAAGTTTTTAGAGGGATATTGCATAGTTAATTTATTTTTGAGTTTGTTAAGCTAACATGAGAATACACTAGTATAGAAACAACAATATATGATTAAAAAAACTACTAAAACCTGCATATAAATGACCAAACATGATCATGTGACCATTAGTAGTTTATTGCTAGTCATTTATAATGCGACCAAAATGATGACTAAACCATTTTTAGTCATTTATTAGCTATTTTGATTGATCGATTTGGTAGCATATTTAGTCATTTATATATTCATTGATTGTTTTAATCTAGTCACTTATTTAGTCATTTTTTTCACTGATATATTTAGACATTAATTTAGTCATTGATTATTAATTGGTCACTTATTTAGTCATTTTTATTCACCAGTTTTTATCCATTGGTAGTGTATTTAGTCATTAATTTTAATCATCATTTTGATTAGTTTGGTATTATATTTAGTCATTTTTATTCACTAGTTTCATTGGTCATCATTATGTCCTGATCACATGTGTTGCACTTTTGGGGAAACTTAGCTGCACCAACATATAATCGATGTAATTGTAAATGATCACTTTTTGAAAAAATAATTTAGAAAACCTTCAATATGGATTAAAAATGATGATTAAAAACACCCATTACACTATTTTACTTGTTACATTCTACAGTTAGGGGTATCTTTTTGGCTTCCATTAGATGCATAAGTAGTAGTAATACATATATTTTAAATGTATCTATCTAAAAAATGTGGAGAGATGTCAAATTTTAGACTCATATTTTATATTTGTCACATCCCATACTAATTAAGACTCTATTAACTTTTTCATTAATTTATAGCTGACAAGAGTATGAAAAAATGTAAGTCATAATATTAAGTACAAGAAAAGTAATTCTAATTAGGCTACAGATTGCTTAAGTCACCTCCAATTAAGTAATAAGAGTAACTTAATATTAGGCACAAGAAAAGTATCTTCAATTACACTGGAAACTAATTATGTCACCTCCAATTACCACACTAACAACAATCCTAGATTCATGTGGCCATGAGACTTTTAAATGGCCCATGTTGTATGGCAGAGATCCTTAATTTTACTCACAGACCACATAAAATGCATAAATATTATTTTTCTCAATATGTAGATCATGACCATGATGAATCCATGAATATTTATCATGAATCAACATTTACAAAATTATGGAATATAGCTTACTCTAATTTGAAACTTGAGATGAATTAAAAAATGTTTGGGTATTAGATACAGGTGCCACCAAACATATGAAATAATGATGAGACTTCAAAACATATGAAATAAAACACAAAAAAACATAATCCATCATTCATTTGCACATAATGAAAAAAATATTAAGAAGGTAAAATAATAAAATCTTATTGAGAAAAGGTGTTCTTATAGTAGATATAAGATAGAAATATGTCTTTGCTTTGAAAAATGTGTTAATACAAAGTGTGTTTCTCAGTGTTGTGACTGAGAAAACTAAGTTACAATGCCTTTTTTTTCTTATATTACTCTAAAATAGACAACAAAAACTAAGAATATCCCTAAATAAAACATTCAAACTATTGTTAAAGTAGTGGATTAAGCTGTCTAACAACTAGTACATGATAAACATCAACTATGTTATTTTTTTCAAATATTTTAGTGGCCACCATGTTTAGGTCCCTTCTTTCTCTTTCAAACATATAGATCCATCTATTTTATCTTCATAATCAAGGGGTATATTACTTGTGACCTTTTAAATATTTACATTTTCATCTCTTGTTCCTTTCAATTTGACTCCTTGTACAATAGATAATGAGTGAATCTACCCAATGCCCACAACACCATCAAACAGTTCCAACACCTAAACTTTATCTCCTTCTTAGAGTTTATCAATCAATTTATACAAAAAAAATACACATCATATTGAGATATAAAACATACATTATCTTGTAAAAATGAAGTGGGGTAAAGGTCACATATAGAGGTGCAGAGGAAATTCACACTGATTTTGGGTTCTTTAGGAAGAAAATTATGACCTAAGGAAAAGGGATTCACAAGGTGTTGATGTAAATTTAGGATATGGAAGATTTGAATCAAGTCAAAGGGATAATATTTTAATAGGAGAAAATTCAATTAAACTTGGCCATAGGAAATAAGGGCCTAAGCATAAGATAGATCCCAATAACAGGGAGGGTTTACTTGTGAGCAAAACCCCTTACCAAAGGCCTAAAATCCTCAACCTTTTGGGATAGTTTGATCCAAAAGATGTCGTATAAAACTAATTCCTAGAAATTAAAATGGCTCTCATGGGCTAGGAGACTTACAATGATCAAAGTGGTTATCTCAGCTATGCCAATCTACATCATGTCTTGTTTGGCACTTCTGAAGGGGGTAGAGAACAAAATTGATCAACTCATATAGAAAGTTTATTAGCAAGGCATAGAGGAGAAGGATAGCTCTTGTGGCTTGGGACAAGCTTTGTAGATCTAAATAAGAAGGTGGGGTTGGCTTGATAAATTAGGCAATTCAAAATAAATTATTAGGAGCCAAACTAATTTAGAGGATGCATAAGGAACCCATAGTAAATGGGCCTAGATTTTGAATAGGAAATATTTGAGAAATTTCTCTTTTGAAGGGATTTTAATAGTCACAAACACCCCTAAAAGATTGAGGATATGGAACTTCATGAATAATCGCAAATCATTCATCACAGATTTAATATCATGGGATGTTCATGATGCTAAAAAAGCTAAATTCTAGTTTGATTCTTGGGCAAGATATCCAAATTGGATGACATTCTAGACATTTTGCATATCAAGGAGACCCTCTCCAGGGTTTGGGGGACCAAGGTTAAAGATTACATAATTCTAGATCTAGAAGAAGGAGGTGTAGGCTAGAAATGGAGGGATTTTTCAATATTCAATTTTAACCCCCAGGAGGTGGATAGTCTCAACTAGGAACTAAAGAAAAAAACATTAGTTTTAAGACAAGGAGAGGACTCCATTATTTGGTGTGGTTCAAAGACTGGGATTTATTTAGTTAAGGTAGGCTATGTAAGTATATTAAAGACACAAGGAGGTATGAGGAGCATCATACCTCTTCAAGATTATTCACTTGGGTAGCTTTGAAAAAAGGATTCTAACTATTGAAAGATTCAGGAAGATGGGTTTCCATAGTCCTTCTCAATGTCTAGACATAAGGAGCACTAAGTTTTCTATATTTTTCACCATCACATTTTTCAATATAAATATTTTGATGAATCTTTAGTTTTCAAAATTATTCACATTATGAAATAGTATCAAAATCACCAAAAAGATTTTTTATAATAGCATAGGCTATATTTTTCTCAGTACGCATAAAGTCAACAGTGTGCCTAATGGCGATATCCTTAAAGTATGGAAACTTATTTAATATGTGCAACCATTTTACACTTCTTTCATTACATGGATCATATCTACTACTATCAATCCCTTCAATAAATGACATTCTTTTTTATCCATTCTCAACAATGTAATCACCTATTATTAGCAATGGTGCTTTACAATTCTCTTCTTGACCATTGAAACATGTTTTTTGTCAATGATATAGATGATCCATTTTAAGGTAAGAATGATGTCCATAATAAATACAATTATGCAAACCTATTGAGTGCCTCACAAAATCCTTAAAGTTTCAAGTAGGACATCCATGGTATCCATGAATACTGAGACAAGATAATGTGCCATATGCAGGAAGATCATGAATCATAAACAATAAGGAAGATCTTAAAGTGAATTTAATTGAATTACCATCCCTTAAATATTGAATTTATTTAATTCCTTTCCATAATTCCATTCGATCATCATATAATGGATCTAGATAAGCATCGATTGTATCTGAAGTCACTCTTTTCTTTCCTAGTATAATCAATGATAGCATTAAGAAAAATGGTTTAGTTGCTAACCATGGAGGAAAGTTATAATTTATTAAATAAATTGGCCAAGTTGACCATTTATTATTTTGATTTGATATTGGGTTCTCCCCATCTAGAGCCAAACCTAACCTTATGTTATGAGAATCTTGAGAAAAATTAGGCTATCTATTATCAAATTCCATCCACATCTTAGAATTAGGCACATGTCATTATTTTCCATCAATACTCTTATTTTTGGCATGACATTGCATAAGTTTAATAATGTCTTAGCACCTATACATTCAGAGTAATCATGGGATTATCAAAAAGTGGCAAGGAGCCTTTCTAAGAACCACAACTAATTTCAACCCTTATCTATACCTTGCTTCATGACATTTCAAACATTCACTCTCAATTGAAAGATTATTGTGAAATAATACACAACCATTCACACATGTGTGAATGTTTTCATACCCTAATCATAGCTTATTAATTTTATTTTTACATTGACTTCATTTTGGCAATGTGGATTCAAGTGGTAACAATGAACTTAATAATGCCAATAATTGATCTACACTCTCATTTATCCAACCAAACACCACTTGCAAGTTAATAATTTGAAGGATTGTTGTCAAATGACTTAGCTTGAAATTAGCATACATGGGATTTAAATCATCCTCCATTTACTTGGCCCAATCATCATTTAGAACTTCATTCAACATTCTATCAACTTTAAACCCTTCGTTTAACATTGTTACCTCTTCATCTATGTTTGGTGCCACTTCATCTATGTTTGTTGTCTCTTCATCTCACAAACTCTATAATTATATCATATCTTCATAATAATTTTAATCCCAAGGGATTATACCATTATGCCCATATCTTATCATATGTTGATAAATCATATTTATTTTTCTCACCTTTCCACTAAGATAATCATTACATGGACATGGATATTTGTCCATGTCCCTGTCATCAGCTACTCTCTCATCAAATTCATCATATTGATCCATATTCAAAATTTTACTTTGATCCATCTGTAATTTTCTACACATAGCAACAAAAATCTTTTGGGAAAAGAATTGGCAAACCAAAAGTTTAAGATTTTTTGAAAATATTGAGAAAAAATTAGATTTAAAAAAAAATGTAGACTAAGAGACAAAAAATATTTTTTTTAATTGAAAGGCATTTACATATAAATAGAGTTATAGAGAGAAAATAAAATAGAGAGTTTAACTAATGAATTATAAAAAAAAAATATTTTTAGTTTATATTCAAATTGCTAATTACATTGCATTACACATCTTTCAAAATCAAAGAATTACTTCACATTGCATAACTAATAACTAGATTTTGATAGATGACAATATTTCAATTACAATATAATTTTTACAAATTCAACCTAAGTAGTTATGAAATTACTTCACATTACATAACTAATAACTAGGAGCAACTGCCAGTTACATTATCATGGCATTCCATAAGACCACATTTTTTTGAGGTATTTTTTCAAATAGTTCACTACCTTTTCTATTCTACATATTTTTTCATACATGTCTACCAAAGAATTTTATCAAACGGTTCATTGCCTTCTTGTTATGGCTAAAATCCTAAAACAAGTGCTTTCAAACAAGCTATGGATGCTTGGAAAAAATCTATCAAAGCATAATAGTAAGCAATAACATAGACAAGGCAGTGAACTAGTTGAATAAATACCTCAAAGAAATGTGGTCTCATGGTGATGGAATGCCATGATAATCCATAAAAATTCAATTTTCATTGCATTCTATCACCATGAGACCACATTTATTTGAGGCATTTTTTCCAAAATTCATAAAATTCATCCTAAGAGTCCATATTCCTTTTATAATTATTCTAGGAGTCATTCATAAGCATCCCATATCATGTCCATGTGAAATACATTTGCATTTTGATCATTGATGTGTTTTTATCTCTTACCAAAAACTTGTAGTATATTCAAATAGCTTTCGTGGGTGTGTAGGAACCAAAGGAAGTGAAAAGATAGTTACCACTTCCCCGTAGCATGTAGAAACTTCACTTACAGTGTTGTGATATATAGAGACTAGTTACCACAGACCTACGGAGGTCTCAAAAGTAATTGGTAGTCTATAAGTAAGAGTTTGAGTAGCATATAATATTTCACCATGACCTTATGACAAATAAAATGTTGTTTTATAGTGATGCGGTAAGAGTAAATAGTAAAAGTTCACTGCAACCCCATGATGGATAAGAATATAAATAGTGGTATGGCAGTAGGGACTAAGCCAATAAATAACACATACCATATCCCCATGATAGTTTAGAGAAGGTCTTGTAGGCTAGCAGTAAGTGGTAAAACATATATAAAGTATGTCTTATGCTCTTGTGACATTTAAATCTAATGCTTGCGATGATATAGTAAATAGTGAAGGGATGCCAAAGGACCCTAAGGTCCCATGATGTTCAAATCAAAGGTTGGTGGTAACACAATATGAGGTCTAAGGGGTAACATGTATCCTGCCATCCTGTGATGATGTGTATCAATGCTTACAAGGTGGTGATAAGTGGTGAAATATGTGGTATAACCATCAATAAGCCCTCGTGATCCTGTGATAGATCTAAATAGGTCTTGTAGTGATGTGGTAAAGTATTAAATGTTGAAATGACTATATTACTTCCCTACAATGGTTATCATTGATGTCTATAATTGAAGTGCCCACCCAACCCTTAGATTGGACCAAATTAATAGTTTGTGTTTAAAAGAATTCAATTCTAAGATTTGTTGATTTCATGGCATGAACCAGAGTAATGGTGAAATAATTGGCTCCATAGTAGAATAAAATTTGGAATTTCTTTGTATTTCATCATTCAATCAAATTCAATAGTGATTGTAGATGGCAAATTTAAGCTCTATGTGCACACTTCAACCATCTTCCAACTAGGTAAGTCTACCTCATCACTCTCTTCATAAAATTTGGTATTTAGTTTGTGCTTTATTTTCAACTACTTTGGTAAATAAATTGACTATCAAAACCCTAGTTCATAAAAGCATCAAACTATGACACCTAAGAAATCTAAGTTTGCAAGTAAGAGCACTAAACCCCTTATTCCCAAGAAGTGATCCCTTCAACAGTCACTATTGGACATTTTGCCAAATTTAGTTGATAAAGGATATAATAAACTATTCAAGGATGTAGCAAAGGCGTGTTGGGATGCTAGAGTCCCTATCTCAAGATGGAACCTTTTATGGTATTTTTTTGAAAATCAAGATGGATAGAGACTGGTTATAAACCCTTGGAATTTGAATTTGGCTAAGCTTGTGGTCTAAAATATATTCATTGATGTGTATTTGATCAAGATATTGGCACGTCACTATCATCTAGCCACCAAAACTATCAAGTTGCTAAATGGGTCACCATTAGTGGTTGTGGAAAAAAAAACAATCATTGATTGCTTCATGCTCAATAAGCAAGCCCTCACAAAATTTTAATTGAAGAAGATTGAACAAGAATATACTAGTCTAATAAATACACATAAGAGTGATGATTTGCCCATGTACACGAGGAAAGGGGCCAAAAATAGAAGGATTTCAATCCCAACCACTATAGTTGAGCCTTTTCCAGTTGATGACTTTGTTGTGTATTTCATAAGGACATATTTTTCTTTATGTCAAGTGCTAGGAATTTATGCCCAATATATAATGTCAGTTGGCATGATGATGATGGCCATGAGAATTCAAAACTTAGAGGTTAATTTTGAGTATGATTTTGCATCATTTATTGATAAAAATTGCATTACATATTTTTATAAATAAAGGAGAATAAGACACCTATGGATTTCAAATGTTATTATTTATTGTGTCTTTTAATTTTGTATCAGAATAGAAGGAATTGGCCCTATAGGATGGACTTGAGCATGATTGATAAAAAGAGATAGAGATTTCCTACATAGTGATGGTGTTACAAATGGGACACTCATTGTCAGAACTATAACTATGTTATGTTCCATAATGATTCTAAGTCATAATAATGAATTCTCTTGGTAGCCTTTTTCCTAGATTAATCAAAGAGGTCAGATAAATGTTGAGCCCTCTTGTTCATAGAATAGAATAGGGTCACAAACATAACTTTATTGATTGGTATTTCTTGCCTAACCATAATATAATCAGAGTATATGGGTGTACTTAGCCACCCCATGTGTTTCCAATAATTGTGTCAAATACAATTGATTTTCTTGAATGCATGTGGTAGATGCTTTAGATGGAGAAAGATGTGACGAAAAAACAAAATAAGGACATATTTATTCTAGATTCCACTATGCTTGGTGAATGGTACATTAGTGTAGATACCTTGGAGGAGTTGTAAGTTTATTTGAAGGCTACATATTCTTTGAAATCAGGGATAGAAAGGGTTTGTGATCCAGACAGTCACATGAACTTTGTTAGACAAGTCATCCTTACTAGGATGGGGATATACCATCAAATCAATTTTGATGAGGATGTGATAAAAAATTATGACACTTTTGAAGAGGTATATAATATGAAAAGAAAATGGGAAATTTTGAAGAAGATTGAGGATGACAAAAGAAAATAAAATATTATTTTTTTAGGATTTTTTGTTGAAGAGAAGGACCCTTTGAAAAGAATAGATTTGATAATTGATAATTTTGAAAAAAAAATATGGCAAGTCTGAGAAGAAGCCTATAAAGTCTACTAACCTCCTTGTCAAAAATCCAATAGGAGTTATGATTCAAGAACCTGGTCTAGATGCAATGTCTATGCAAGATCCAACTATTCCTGATTCACCATATACCAAAAGGCAAAAGATTGATGATGTTTCTCCATTGGTTCCATATGAAATTAAAGAAGGATTTGGTGACTCTAAGGAGGTGGCCAATATTTTGAGGCATATGGGAGAGGAAGAGGAAGTTGATCAACCCCTTATTGGCTAAGAAATAGAATCACACAAACTAGAAGCAATAATGGATGAACAAGTACAAGGTTAGCCTAAACTACAAGAAGATGAAAGGGTTATGGCTTCTATGAGGTTCATCAAGGATGATGATTTCATCAATACCTTAGAATTAAAAGATTTTTGGCTCAAAATGAAGATGAAAAAAATTGAAGAAAAGTTGTAAATAAATAAAAAGGGTGTTGATGAATCTCAACATGATCAAATTATGACACAGACTTTCAAGGATTTGAAAATTGATGAAATAAATGTTATCCTTAATGAGGCTATACAAATGGTTTATAAGAGTAATATGTTGATCATCCCTGGCCTTGAATTAAAGAAAATGTTTTTGTTAGACTGAGTGAGAAATCAAGATGACCCCATGATGGTTTTGAGTTTGATTATAAGGATGGTGTAAGTGGTTGTGGGTTTAACCCAAAGATAGAGAATCTAGAAATATGGGCCACACAAAATAACACCAATAAGCCAATACTACTTGATGTAGTCCAAGAGTTGGGGGGACCAGTTGTGGTGAAATTTTTTTAGGTTACATTAGTGCTTGAAGTTTTCACCCTTATTATGCAATATGCAATGTTCACACAAGATGTTGTCAATAAAATGGAGAAAAGATTGCTCAACTATGAGAAAATTCAAATTGAGATGAATGAAGTGAATAGGCTATATTTAGAACATGTTAAACTAAAGCAATAGTTGAAGGGTGTTGATTCTCAAAGCTAAGTAATTATGCCATACCAAGCCCTTATGCCATAAATAATAAGTGATAATATAGTCCCAGTTGATCAGTTGAAAGCATTGAAGTTGAATTTGGAAAAATAAATTGAATATTTGAAAAATCAAAATGAGAAGACAAAGGATGAGGCTAAATTGAAAATCCTTGAGGTGTTTGAGAAGATTTTAGAATACAAGGTTGTTGATAAGTTAGGAAATGTGCATGAACGATATTCTTCCTTGTCTCAGGCCATTGATCAGTTGAGGTCAATATTTCTATTTTGGATCCAATATGAAAGAAATGGAAACATGCACACTATACATTGTTAACCTTGTGCAAATTTCTACAAAGAGATCTAGGTGCTCTGGCCTCACTCAAGCCAACAAAGAAGATAGTGAAAATGATCTTGGATGAATTTCAATATGTGAATGGTGAGAGCCAAAAAATATAGGCAAAGCTTGATTCTTTTGCTTCCTTAAAACATCAATTTATTCCTTCCATTGTGACAAAGGATAAAAATATCAAAGGTTTTGATGCATGGTAAAGTGAATATGGCCAAATAGTTTCTCAAGTCATTGATTTCTTGAAAAAAGATCAAAATATAAATATTCTTAGTTTCAATGTCATTTTGGAAATAGTAATTTCTCTAGATGCTAGATATGTAAAGTTCATCATTGATGTCAAAGTGTTTCTAGACAAGAGATGGAAATATCACCAGGACAACCTACTCCAAATCCAAGAATATAAGTGGCCTAATGATTTCACAATGTACCAATGGGAGAATCAGTATTTGAAAACTAAAGAATAAGTAGGCCAATTATGTAGAGGATAAATAAACATCAAGCTAGGGTCCACATAGCACCAAAAAATCTTAGACATCCTCTTATTTTGTTTTTTTCATATTTTTATGCTTTCCAATATGTATTCAAAATATATTTGGCAGTCTTTTTAAGACTTGTCAAGAAGTATATGTTGTAATAGGTCATATTAAAGGGTGGGTATATGAAAAGTCATTTTTTGGAATGTGAAAGGTTTGAATCTTGTATATTTCTTCACCCCTATAAGAAGGAAACCAAGACCTTGGGAAAGCTCTCTAGGAATTTGATTTTAGAAAAATACATTGCAAGGCCTGCTCTTCAAAGATATGTCAATTAAAGCAAACCACATTTCTCTAGTGCCATATATCTAGTTATCAATTACTTATTTAATATTCATGTTACATATTATCTAGTTGTCTCTATTTTTGTGTCCTCCCTATTATTTGAATTAAGATATCAAGTATATGTTTAGTTCTTCAAAACACATTTTTTTTGTTTTTGGGTGGTTTATCTAATTGGGTTTCCTCAAGTAGGGATTAATTCCATTTAAAAGATGACTGTAACTTTGAAGATTCAATTTGGATAATTAAGAAGAGCCAAGTAATAATAATCTTGCATGTTTATGCCAGTCATAAATAATCCCATGCCAAGTAATTTGATTTGTGGCTAGATAGAAAGAACAAATATATCTGTGAACAGACTCTGTTACCCAATTTTTGAGAAAGGCACTGATCAATTCTTTTCCAGAATCATTTCCTTGTATCATATTCAAAAATTCCAATTTTAATTTTATGTTGTGTAATAGGAGTAATAGTAGAATAGAAAATTAAAAAAAAAATTAATTTAAATCATATGCCAATTTGGATTAGGGTGAATTAGATGATTCAATTGACAAAATTACATAAATCCCTTAATCTGCTCTAAAGTCACCAATAAATTTGAGTAATTAATCATTGGTGAATATAAGGTAACACCCACCTAGACAAAGCAGAGCCCAAAGTGTAGAGAATCCTAACCACTTGGGTTAATTTTGTTAGTTGGCCAAATTGGTTGTATAACTTAATCATAAAGCTTGGCATCCTTATAATGTTTTTCATAATACAAATTTGAGAACCAATATAGGGCTTTGGAAAGTTTAAGAAAGGCAACTCACATAGATCCACGTGATGCCCATTCATTTATCAAGATGGGTGAGTTATTAATATCATCAGACCCCAATGCAGCCTTCAAATCTCTTAAGATGCCAAAGTCTCTTCTAAAGAAGAGTAGAGAAGAAGTACCCATTAAATTGTTAAACAACATTGGGGTTATTCATTTTTAGCATGATGAACTAGATTTGGATCAACAAAATTTTATGGAGGCATTAGGAAATGATGTTATACCTTTACATAAATCTTTGAGGTTAGTTTTGTGCATTTTTTACTCGTAGGATGATCATAGTTAGTGAAGAAGGTAGTGTTCATGAAGGAATGGAAAAGATGCATAGATCCTTTGAATTATACATGTACTGTGTAATGGAATTGAATCATTTAGCAAACCATTTTTCTTCACATGGTAGCATTTTCTTGTGGAATAATTGACTAAGATAGCTCTTATTTCAACTAACCACCCTCTCATAAAATCTCATTCATATTATAATCTTGTATGATATTATCATAGTAAAGGTGATTATGATGCCATTGGCCAATACTCCATGACATAAATCAAGGAAATCCAGAGGCCACATGATTTTGTGGATAGGTTCAATTGAAGTTGGGAGATATTAAGAGTTCTCTCTCAAATTTTGAAAGGTTTTAGAGGTTCACCCTGAGAAATATGAGAGATTAAAATTTTTAGGCCATATATATGCTCAATAAGGGTAGGCAGAAAAGGCTTTGGAAATTTTAAGAAAGACAACTTGTATAGATCCATGTGATGCCCATGCATTTATCAAGATGGGTGAGTTATTAATATCATCAAACCCCAATACAACATTAGATTCTCTTAAGATAGCAAAGTATCTTCTGAAGAAGAGTAGAGAAGAAGTACCCATTGACTTGTTAAACAACATTAGGTTTCTCCATGGTGAGCTTGATGAACTAGAGTTGGCTCAACAAACTTTTATGGAGTCATTAGGAAATGGCATTTGGGTCAAATTCATAAATAAAATCCTTAGTGCCAATTTTGTAGTTTTTTTGGTGTGTTTTAAGGATATGGAATTCTTCCAATGACTAGAATAACATGGTGTTTCACTTGAGTTAAAATTTCAATTCCCATATGCCCTAAAATGTGTAGAAGAAACTAATGAAAAAATAGTCCCCTAAACACTAAATTGCATGTATGGTTTTGGTACTCAGTTGCATTTATAACTACTGTAAGTTTCCAATCAGAAGGCTATGGATTTTGTTTTCAATGTAATGAGGGTTTAAAATTACCTCTAAATTAATTGTAGAGGGAATCCCGAAATCTAACTTCACTAAAGAGGGCATCGTCGACTTCAAATTATTTGAAGCAAACTCCAAATTCCTTACCCACCTTTTTAGAAGTCTATAGGTCCTCTCTAAACAAACTTTATCACCCATGAAATTAGATGCTATAACCTAAAACACCTTAGTGTTAGGATAATTACCCACTAACTAAATGAGGAAATATTCAATGAATAATGAATCACATACAATACACTCCTGCTAGATTTTTTTTAAAAATTTCTTCTAATTTATATTTGCATAACTATTTAGTCATTTTAATTTGTATGACTCAATAATTTTTTAGTCGATGAAAAAATTAGTCATTTATTTACTCATTTATATCTAAGTTACAAAAAATTATTAGAATTTAGACATTTTTAGTTATTTTGACTAAATTTTTTAGTCATGTCATCATTTATTTACCAAATTCTATTAATGATCAAATAGAGGGTGAGTACATTGAAGTACACTTGCCCAAATAGGTATTTTTCTTGAATATAGTCTTATAAATGTAAATAAAAAGTGAAGGTGTTCAAAAATGACCATACCCCACTCATACAATTCACTCAATGCCATCATGGTTAAAATCAAGTTCATGTAGGTCTTTCCAAGTCAAGAAATGCATCTAAACTTATCTCAAGTTCCTAATACAGTTTGTAAATAGTTTAAATGGCATATTAATTTTATCACAAGTGTATGGATAGGATGTATGGGGGAAATCATCTTCAAAGATGTTAGAGGGGTGAGTTCACTTGCTGACAGTGCCATTTATTTCTAGACATGGGGGCTAATCCTCTATGAACAAACATTAAGAATCCTAGTCACTCAAAACCCTCCTTAAACCCTAGTATCAACTCAATGGAAATAAAAATGAAGGAAAGGTCTCAAAACACATTAATTTTTCATGTAAACACTTGGATCATGTTTTAAACTTCATGGACCTTTACACATAGTTTGATGGTATGATCACCTATATGAACATGATAAATACTAGGTTTTACATAGGTTTAAAAAAAAAAAGGGTTTTAAGTATGTTAATAGTTTAATATCATGGAGGAAGGTGTTTTGGATTGTTTCATAAGCCCTTAGGTCTAAATATCCACTCATTTTCCCTTGAAGGTGATTTTACAAACCTGAAATGCAAGATAGTCATAAGGTATTATGAGAGAAAGGGTAGGATGGTCATTGAAGAAGGATGGAACCATCTTATTTCATCTAAATAGTATCATAACATGGCTTAAATATCATAAAACATGCTCATAAAATTGTTTAGAGAGTTCTAAGAAGGTCTCATGGTCATTCTAATGGCTAATAACAAGTAAAATGAGTTTAATTGCCTTATAGGCCTAGTTGGCCAATGTGAGAAGATCATATGGAGTTTTGGGGTTTGAAAGACACATCAAGGAGAATTTTATAAGACAAATGAATACACCTAATCTATCTAAAAGTCACAATTTTTTTTGATGAGTATGCCATAGCTATTAAAAGTCTACATAGGTCTGTGTATGAGGATAAGAGGAAAATTTTATATATGCTATGAAAGGTTAATTAAGTTTTCAAGATAAAAATAAAATTTAAATTAATACTAAATAATCTTAAGGTGTTAATGATATAGTTGAGAAAGCCAAAATTTCAAAACCTAGCACTCAAAATGCTCTTAGCCATCACCTACAACCAAACTTTGAGAGAATATAAAATACATGTATGTGTTGTGAGGCTATGAGCCCTTGAAAGTTATAGAGGGTCAATGTGGAGCACCAAAATCTTAATATTTTTTATAAAGTCTTATTTTTTCTTATTGATTTTTATAAAAAATATGAAGTCTAAAATTGTAGTCAAAACACCAAGTAATTACCTACATGTTTACTTGGATTGCTTCTATTGATCTGGAAACTTGGAATGTGGATGCAATTTATAATAATATAACTAAGGTGTGGAGAGATTTGGAAAAAGTGAAGTAAGTCATTTCAGGTTAGAGAATATTAAATGGAGGGTTGGAAAGATTGATCAAACTAATTTACCTAAATCCTGCATACACACAATCAGTTGATAACCATAAGACTACCTTGTCAAGAGAAGGTACCTACTTGTTCTAAAGTGATAAGTGTGTGTAAAGAATTAAGTATCATTTTCATTATTATCTATTAATGGTATGACCCTATAGTCCTTAGAATCAGTGATAAAGTAGTGAAAATGCAAAGAGGTCTATTTAGGTCTGTTGAGTCTAAAACCAAACATAGGTTGCTATACACAATCATGGAAGGACTAGTTTTGGGAGACTAAAGTGAGATTCTAAGGACTTTAAGAAGTATATAATTATGGTACAAGTCTTAAAGAGACATTTATAGGCATGTAAAAAAAACAAAGTGGCATTTTGGCTTATGAGATCTCTTTTATCTCTATTGGGTGAATGATTATAGTTTAAGACTAGGTTTCTCTTGTTCATTAGAACCTTGTCCTTGTTCATGAGAATAAATGAATTTTAATAATGGTTAAGGGGTCCCAACACTTCAATTTCTTAGAGTTATTTGTTTATTTAAGTCTCTAAGCTTTATTAACAAAGGTTAAGAATGTATACGACACTTCAATATCATTGTTCAGAACAGGGAAGCACTTTCTTATGCTTTGATATGCAAAGATGATTTTCATGGGGCCTTGGTATATTGAGGAGAGTTGGGTAACCTAGTATACTTAAATATATGGCTTTGGGAGGATAATTATATCCCTGTACTCTATGACCAATCCTTAAGGATTGAAATAGGTTCTAAGATGCCTAGGGGGCAAGAAATGACATGATGGCTAAAAGAGCTATTTTACTAACTTGAATGCACTTGGTTTGACCTTGTTAACACATGAGTTACATCCTTAAATCCCATGGGAACCTATGGTGATTGACATTGGCACGTTTGGAAGAGTTTAGGTAAGAAAATGGTTTAAATAAGATTGTTTTAGGATTGTTTGTAAGGGTTTGAGATGTGATAAGGTCTTAAATTAATGGAGGAAGGATTTTGTACCTAAGAATATGTTTCTATAGGTATGTATAAATACATTCAATAATATTTTAAGGTGATTTTAATAGTATAATAGGTGATAAATCTAAGAGACTAGGCTAAGTATCTTGAAGAACTCAAATGCAGGTTTCAATCATATGAAGAGTGAGTTACAAGTATAACCAAAGAAATTGCAGAGGTAAAATCTTGAGAATATTAAGATACTATTTTTAAACTCATCTCAAAACTTATCTAAACATAGATAAGTGTTAGGAGTCTTACAAGTTGGATTGAGAAATAATTATGCAAGCCAAGTTTGGCATGAAAGATTAGTAGCATGAAAAGTGTAGGCATGTGTCAAGAAGACCATAAGATACTATAAGGTCTTAAGAGACTCTTGAAGAAGTAATAATTGAATATTTTAAGTGTGCAAAGTGTCATGAGATATCAAAAGGCCTAGAAGTAGTTTCAAGAAGACAAGGAGAGTTTAAGACCTCAAGTGATGATTCATTGGGACAAAAAGGAGATCCACACCAGGTGAGGCATCATCAATAGAACATCACTTATCTTTGGAGGTTTTATGAAACTATTCTCTAACTCCTATTTCTTGATTATAACTTACTCCATCAAGATTGACACTTGTCAATGAGTTCTCATATGCCCCTTCTTTCCTTATCTCACTTTATCTATATATTTAGCCTTAATAGGCTAAGTTGGTAGCTTTATCTATGTAATGGTGAATCCCTACACAGAGAAACACTTGTATTTTTCCTTTTGAATTGAATAAAATTGAGGTTTTCCTTCCCATGGATTATGTCTAGTAGATGTCTTTAGTTGGTTGATGAATGACTAGTGATAGAAAATCCATCCTTTCATTTATCCTTTTTTAGTTGTCTCTATGCAAGTAGTAGTCATATTTATAAGTCACATAGTATGAATAACAACTTGTGTCATTGAAAAGTGAAGAATTCCTTCTTAGTGTATTTAGAGACCTATTGATTAGCTTCCTATTCTGTGCATCATGCACTAGCCTCTATGTGAAATACACATGCGTAAAGACCTTCCTATTTGAGTAATGTAATTAAATTCATGTATTTATTGTATGATATATAGATGGAAGACCAAATATTTGGTGTATCACCCTTATTAGAATAGGTTTCTCTCCCTTATCTTAGCATTGGTAGATTAGTGTTTTAGCCTAAGTTATTCATCAAGGTGAGCTAGCTCTATAACTTATAGATTCACCTGTCCAATAGGTCACCCATAACCTTGAGGTGATTCCATGTTATTACAAATTTGGAAGGATTGAACTGCCTTTTAAAGGGTGAAAATTTGGTTGATAATAGCATATAGTGAAATAAAACCAAGGTGTTATAAATAGAATAAAGGAGATGAATATGGATAGTTCTCAACAAGTGTTAATGAAATATGTGCATTGGTAAGGGTTTGAATGGCCCAATAAAATGAATTTTCACCCTATGGAATGTGAATTGTAACTGTTATAAATATGTAAGAGACTGTAAAATGTATGCAAGTAGATGAATATAAATTCTCGTTTCATCAAATTTACACTTGTAAAAATATGTCACATCTATGAACAATAGAGCTTGAAAACAAGATATTGTGCATGAAAAATTGGAAGTTGCATGTTGATACTATGTGAATAACCTGTAAAGTGACATAACTAGAGCTCTATGTTCTATAAATGTATATTTTGAGAATTAAAATGAAAATGAAAAGATTGAACAATATGATAGTAGTAATTAACACTTTTGTCATGTCCTGGTCAATTCTATCTTATAGGAAAAATGATAAAATTATAGAAAAAATTGTGCATACAGATAGAGTAATGTTACTATTGAGTGAGATTGAACACTAATATGAGATTATCTAGACCTAGAAGGGAAAATAAGAGGTCCAAGAGGTAAATAATTTAATTAAATCCAAGGTTATGGAAGAAGGTGTTGGATATATATTTTTCATGTAGTTAAAATTACCTAAGCATTCATGGGATTAAATCCCCTTCATTTAACAATGAAGCTCTTATGAAAATATTTCTAATTACTTACAACTTATAGTTATTCATAGAATATACAAATTATGTGAAATTTATTCTAATTAGGGGCATTAATTTAATCACTTCGTTCATGATCCATAACAAAGAGATCTTGTAGTAAATAAGCCACTAGTTTTGGGAATGTGAGCAGAGTTTTATATAGATTGGAAAATAGAGAAAAGACTAGAATGCTCAGAAAAGGAAAGAAATAATAAAGATGCACTTCAAAATAAAATAGTTTTGTAGAGTTTATTGTATATGTGTAAATAGATAAACATATAATGGTGATAACCTTTTCAACAAGTGATCAAGAAAATAATGAATTCAATTTAGATAAAAATATAACACAAATTTTACCATTTTATCTTCATAGAATACATAGATTGTTCCCTTAAACACAAAGTTCTCCAAAAAAAAAACTTACTTCTTATTTACTTTTAGTAAAATTCATAAAAAATAGTCTAGATATCTAAACATAAAGTTTTAGATTGATTAACTTTCCCGTACAATGGCTATAATTACTTGCTTGTAAAAATTATCATCCCTAGACATGCATGCCAACACTTCTATTTATACAATTTTTAGATACCAAATTCAAATAAGAAACAAGTTCTTTAATATCCATATGTTGTGCTAAAAATAGAAATGGGTGAGTAGCATCTTTCTAGAATTTCTCTTATGTGGTATGCAATAGTTGATTACAAGTGGTGATGCATGGACTCCTTGTTTGGATTTAAAACTAACTCTTTGCATGTTGCATAGAAGTAACTCTAATAATCTGATTTTATAAAATGACTTTAAGTAATGGAATTTGGCCAAATTAATTAATTGTTTCAATTTCACAAAGTAATTTTACTTTACAAATAAATTGTTTAATGACATCTCTTTACAAAGTAATTACTTGAAACAATATTTCTTATAATACATTTGAGAAAAGAAAAGAGGAATAGTGAAGAAGAAGAAGAAATAAAGAAGTCTCTTTTCAAACTTGGAGAAAACATCTAATCTAATTCATGAACTTGTTATCTACATTTCTTCTTATATTTGATATGTTGAGACATCATCAGTTGTATGGTTGCATCATCTGGATTAACAAGTATTTGTCTCTCTATTTTAAATCTTAGCATTTCTTTCTCTAATCTCCTATAATGATCTTTTACCTTTTCAATCCTTGAACAAAGTCTTTTTTATCTCTTGTTGATATTTAATTAACTCTTTGATAGATATGTTTATGAAAAGAGTTGAAATTTTGTCCATACATTGCCTGAATTATTCATATAGCTACTCGGATGTCCTTGGAATATTGTCAGACCATATACCAGTAAGACCATACAAGGAATCTTCTAGATTTGTCTTTGCATTACATTCTTCTTCCTCTAAAGTCTTCATTTTGTTGGTTGAATATTTTGTCGATCAGTGTATTGATAAACAAAATAGGTCTGATCAGCCAAAGTAGGAAGATTGGTCGTCCAAATGTGTAGGTTTACCATATTAAAAGGGGACTAATCTCTCCTCTCATCAAGGGGAGGTTCCCTATGGATATGCTATATATATATATATATATATATATATATATATATATATATATATATATATAGAAAATAATACTCAAGGGTAGGACAAATCATCCATCTCTCTTTCTTCAGAGATGATGTGTGCAAATCAAAGGAAAAACTCAAGGGAAATGACAGAAAGCACTCCTCTTCTTCCAGAAGTAATATTCAATAAGCCACAAGAATAATCCTAGTATTAAAAGAAAAATGTAACTAAGGACATAGTAACCAATGAATTGGGATGTAGCACAAAGTCTCCACCTGAATTTGCCCAAGAGTGGGATATGAAGGGCAATGAGGGCACAAAGTCATCCCAAGGTCCTTTACATAGAAATGAAAAGAAAACACACTGAAAGGCAATCATGGGGGCACAAAGTCTCTCCATAATTGACTTTAGGACACTTTCCTGACTACTTTCACTAATTCTGCTTGTTGAATTAAAGGAACAGAAAATATATTAAGGAAAAAGACATAAGAACAGTTTCCCCAACAACAAAGATATCATAGCACAAAGTTTGAAAAGTCACTTGATTTCTTATTCCAGTAACAAAATATGATCAACAATCTGAGCTCAAATTCTCAGTAATGCCTTTCAATTGGGTAGAGTTTTGTTTCTGATTGTCAGAGAGAGATCCATTTACAATAAAAGAGAGTCCCTTATATAGCCTCTTCAAGAAGGACTCGAGAATAATAACACATCAGATTGTATTGAAATTTGTTAAGAAGATAGGCTAGAATTTAGGGGCATCTACCCATTTGCTTTTCTCAATGTAGAGAAACAAGTCACGCTATTGAAATTTTGTCTCTTTCAATGTCCACCTGGAGATCTGATCCTTCTTTATCATTCTTCATTTTCTAGTTAATTGAATCGGGTCCTTGATTCAATTCAATGTTTTGTTCCTTAGTCGCTTCCAGCTGGTCTTGGCCTTAAATCCTTTGAATGCATTTAGGTCCATAGATTTAAAACTACCAAGATCAAAATATATTTCATTGTCATAACTTTGACATCTATGGGCACGTCACTACGTTTTCAATGGCTAGTTTATTATTCTTGAATTTGACATCTTTGGGCACATCACCCCTTGGTCCTTCTTCAATTTTCCTATTTTACATCCTCTCAAAGGGGAGGTGACCCTTCAAATTTGGGGGAGTGTCCTTTAAGTTGGCAGCTGAGAGTCCCCCGTAAGGGCACCTGCCCTTCGGGGTCCCTCGGCAGCCTTTTATCTTTGGCAGTCCTTCGGAGCTTTCTCGCAAGCTTTTTTTGCAGGCATTTTCCTTGAGATTTTTTGTGGGCATTTTCCCCAGGATTTCTCCATGAGCATTTCCTCAAGACAATTCTCATGGATGAAAAGTCTGCAGACATTTTCTCACGGACAAAAAGTTTGTGGAAATTTTCTCGCGGATAAAAAGTCCATGGAAATTATTTCAATCGATTTGTCTTTACCTTTGGAAATTCCTTCAGGATTTTTCCACCCATAGCTTCTTTCCTGAATTCCTTTGGAATTTTTATTTGAAGGAATTCCTTCAGACGAAAAGTCTGAAGGAATTATGCATTGGTCTTTTTCGATTGCCTTAAACAAAAATCTAAAAGAATTTATCTTTGTGGCTCCTTGAAAATGACCCTTCCAAAGGGTGCTTTTGTCGATCAAGTGCCCTCCACAAGGGCACTTGTCCTTTGGGAGGTTATTTTGAATTTTTGCATTGAACCACTCCTTTAAACCAACCGTTGAACCTAGCTTTGAACCACGATTTGAACCAAATCGATGATCCCTTTGATTAAACCAAGCTAATGAACCAAGCAGATGAACCAAGCTTTGAACCAAAATGGTTCAAGCTAATAAACCCTTTGATTGAACCAAATGACATTGAATCATTTGATGAACTAACTAAGTGAATTGACTGAATGAACCAACCGTTGAACTAAGATTTGGTTCAACAGTTCAAATGAAGCCTTTGAACGAAGCTAACAAACCATTTGATTGAACCAAAATGATGAACTTTTGCCGATTGAACTTCATAGTTGTGTTGAAAGCTTTTGAACCTGTTGAACCAAATGCATTAAACTTGTTGAACCTTGATTGAACCTACTTGTAGAATACTTTTGAACCCAACTATATAAGTCTTTGAACCTAGAAGTAGTTGAACTCTTGTTGCTGATGCTTACTAATGAACTCTTTTGGTTAAATCTAGTCATTGAACTGACTTTGAGATCACCTAGGTGTTGAAAGCTTGCTTATTCTTATAGAGTCCATAGAAATCAACCTATGAAGCCCATTGAACTTAGCCTACAGAATTCATAGATTTTCTCTTCCTGCTAAGTCCATAGATTCAAGCTTGCAGAGTCCGTAGATTCAAGCCTGTAGAGTCCATAGATTCAAGACTATAGAGTCTATAGATTTATGAGAAGCTTGAAAAATGAGGAATTTGAGTGCCCAGGATAAATTTCAGAAATGGAAGAGACAATTTTGGTCTGTAGGATCAAAATAGTTCAAATGTTGTCCAAAAAATGAGTGATATTTTTAGGGGACAATAGCTGGCTCTAGTTGGGGAACTTCTATCAATTGTAAAAAAGAATTGAAGAGAGTAGAATCCAAAATATCTAGTGCCTTGAAGTATGCCATTGGGCTATGGCGTCATGCTACCCAAAAATGGAAGGCATCAAAAATGGAAATAAATAAAATAAAATAAAAATAAAAACTATACAAATATACACATATACATATGCAATTATCTGATACTTCAAGAGTTGAAGTGTTTTAGATGTTGCTTCCTAAGAGGTAGTGAAAATAGTGTACCATCTTGGTAAACTAGTAGGAAACCATTTTTCCCCTAGAAACAGTGACGGGAAAATGGAGCTCTCCACCAAGAAACCAATTTTTTGCGTCTTCCTCTTGGCCTTTTCTTCTTCTTGCTCCATGGCAGGGCGTGGTCTTCAGACTAAAAACCATAACTCCTTGCTTTCTTGGTGAAGGGTTCCTTTGCCTGATTTTGATTTATAGGAGCATGGCCCATTACAATAATTAGTTGTTCTTTTGGTTTAGTCTAGCACATGATTGGATTGTTAGCATTAGACCCCTGACAAACCATCAGCTCAGCATCTCCTTTGGTGTGAAGGAATTTGACCACTTCACCCTGAGCAGTTTTCAATCCGAGCAATAGATATCCATATCCAGCTATAGAAGAATTGTTTCCATCAGATTCCAAGATCCAAGAATCATTAGAAGTTGATCTTCTATCAAATTTCTCTTCATCAGAGATGGAAGATCCTTCTTGATTTGTACTGATCCCTACTAATTCTTCTGATGCCTTATTTGGATGAAATTCTAGATTGCTAACTATGGGACTTTCATCAACTGAGACATGAGCATCCTCTGTGGTCAAGAAGTAATTACCCCTACCTAAAGGCTCAAATAAAATTTGATCATCAGGGGCTGATGTTTGGGTAACCACAATCTTTGCCTCAGATAGGTCCACACCTAGTTCTCCACCAATGTCCAATTGCTCAGGATTGGATTATAGGGATTCAAACTCAGTCATTTGAATTTTGGATTTCTTGATATGATCAATCATGGCAAATTACTGAAATGGATTTGGAAGAGAGAATGGGAGTTCATCCTTTTAGTTTTTGGGAAGGGGAGGACTGGTTTACAAAGTTGAAGTAGAAGGTGCAGAGATGTTTGATGTACTTACTCTTTAGCAATCACCACATCTTTTGACTAGAAAGGAAGAGGGGTTCTATACTCAGCAATTGAAATTATTGGTTGGGGTTACTCCTTTGTCTTCTCTTTGTCAGCCTATTGGGCTGACTGATTCTCAGACCTGGTGAATACTTTGTATGATCCTTTGACTGCTTCACCTTCACTTCTGGGTTCATCCTAGAAATTCAAGAAACTAATGTGGGAGTCACCAGCTGATTCTTCTAGATCCTCCCTGAAGAGATTAGTGCCATTTTCTTACTCAAAATCAAGTTGGAAATAGTAAACATGCTCTATTTCTAGATATCCAACTACTAAGTTGGTTGGAGGTGTTTCAAGGGCAAGGTTCCTCTATGGGGGAGGAAGATGATTTGGTTGCCCTTGACTTCTGGAAGCATTGCCTTGATATGGTTGATTAGGGAATGTCCTCCTTGGTATATCTTTATATAGAGGAGAAGAAGACATACCTTGTTCCATTTGCCTTTTCAAGGCTAGCAGTTCATTTGCTAGCGTTTGAACCATTGGGTCAGTGGTGACTGTGGGTGAGTATTTAGAATATGAATATGGTTTGCTTCTATTTAGGTCTCTCCTTATCTTTCCTACCAAGATAAGGTCATCTTCTACCTTAGTGGCCAAAAGTTGAGTTGCAACATGATCTATTTGACCAACACGTCTCAGTAGAAAACTCACTTCAAGCAGTTGTGAATTGATGAAGAAGCATTTGAGGTTCTGAAGTGTCAGCTAAGTAACCATGGGAATCTTGTGCCTTAGCTTGTCTAACCTAAAAATAAAACACCTCATAGGCTCATGAGGCTCTTTCTTCATCTGATTGAGCTCATCTAGCAAGGCATGTGCATCTTCTGTGGGCTTGAACCTTGCTTTGAACTTGGCTTTGAGTGTATCCCAATCAGTCACTGATCTAGCTTGCAGATGGTAGAACTAGTCTGCAGTAGCACCTTGTAGTGTTTCCACAAAAATCCTGACTGCCACGTCTTTAAAATCCACTCTAATAACACCATAGGCTATGTTTAAGGCTGCAATGTGTTCATCAAGGTGAACTATCCCATCACCAAAAAATTTGGGGAAATTCTTTCTTGAATTATGTGGGAGTTCATGCAAAGGTGGAGTCAAGTTGAGTGGGCCAAAAGAGTTACCCTAGGGGCCTCAAAATACCATGATTTATTTAAGAAAAATAGAGATAACCAATCTAGATGGAGTGGCTTGATTACAGAACAAAAATGGAAAAGGATTGACTCAGCTTCAGCTTGAGGCTTCAAACTGCGCACTCTTTCCCAATAGCTTTGGTTTTACAGACCAGATAAAATAACAGAGGTGGAGGGAGATGATAAGGCTATAAATAGATAATGGGTAAGACATGAAATGGAGTTGTTAGTGTCTGTAATGGATAAGGGTTATAATGATAATGGGTTATATCCCTAGTGGAGTCGCCAAAAACTATTGGTTAAATATTTTGTCGATCAGCGTATTGATAAACCAAATAGGTCTGATCAACCAAAGTAGGAAGATTGGTTATCCAAATGTGTAGGTTTACCAAATCAAAAGGGGACTAATCTCTCCTCTCATCAAGGGGAGGTTCCCTATGGATATATATATATAGAAAATAATACTCAAGGGTAGGACAAATCATCCATCTCTCTTTATTTAGAGATGATGTGTGCAAATCAAAGGAAAAACTCAAGGGAAATGATAGAAAGCACTCCTCTTCTTTTAGAAGTACTATTCAACAAGCCACAAGAATACTCCTAGTGGTAAAAGCAAAATGTAACTAAGGACGTAGTAACCAGCAAATTGGGATGTAGCACAAAGTCTCCACCTGAATTTGCCCAAGAGTGGGATACGAAGGAAAATGAGGGCACAAAGTCGTCCCAAGGTCTTTTACATAGAAATGAAAAGAAAACACACTGAAAGGCAATTATGGGGGCACAAAGTCTCTCCAAAATTGACTTCAGGACACTTTCTTGACTACTTTCACTAATTCTGCTTGTTGAATTAAAGGAACAAAAAATATATTAAGGAAAAAGACATAAGAACAATTTCCCCAAAAATAAAGATATCACAACACAAAGTCTGAAAAGTCACTTGCTTTCTTATTCCAATAACAAAATATGATCAATAGTCTGAGCTCAAAGTCTCAATAATGCCTTTCAATTTGGGCAAATTTTTGTTTTTGATTGTCAGAGAGAGATCCATTTACAATAAAAGAGAGTCGCTATTAGGAAGGACTCAAGAATAGTAACACATCAGATTGCATTGAACTTTGTTAAGAAGATAGGCTGGAATTTAGGGGCATCTACCCATTTGCTTTTCTCAATGTAGAGAAACAAGTCATGTTATTGAAAGTTTGTCTCTTTCAATGTCCACCTAGTGATCTGATCCTTCTTTATCATTTCTCCTTTTCTAGTTAATTGATTTGGGTCCTTGATTCAATTCAATGTTCTATTCCTTAGTCACTTTTAGCTGGTCTTGGACTTAAAGCCTTTGAATGCATTCAGGTTTGTAGATTTAAAACTACCAAGATCAACAGCTATTTCATTGTCATAACTTTGATGTCCATGGGCATGTCACTACATTTTCAACGGCTAGTTCACTGTTCTTGAATTTGACATCTTCAGGAGCATCACCCCTTGGTTCTTCTTCAGTTTTTCTATTTTGCATCCTCTCAAAGGGGAGGTGACCCTTCAACTTTGGGGGAGTGTCCTTTAAGTTGGTATTCGAGAGTGCCTCAAAAGGGAACCTGCCCTTCAGGGTCCTTCAGTGGCCTTTTATCTTCGATAGTCATTTGGAGCTTTCTCATGGGCTTTTTTCGTGGACATTTTCCCTAGGCTTTTTCACAGGCATTTTCCCCAGGCTTTCTCCACAGGCATTTCTTGCAGACAATTCTCATGGATGAAAAGTCTGTAGACATTTTCCCATGGATAAAAAGTTTGTGGAAATTATTCCGATCGATTTGTCTTTGCCTTTGGAAATTCTTTCAAGATTTTTCTGCTTGTGGCTTCTTTCCCGAATTCCTTCAAACTTTTTGTCTGAAGGAATTATGCCTTAGTCTTTTTTGACTACCTTAAACAAAAATCTGAAAGAATTTACCTTTGCGGCTTCCTTGAAAATGACCCTTCCAAAGAGTGCTTTTGTCGATCAAGTGCCCTCCACATGGGCACTTGTCCTTCAGGAGGTTCTTTTGAACTTTTACATTGAACCACTCCTTTGAACCAACTATTGAACCTAGCTTTGAACCACTCTTTAAACCAAATCGATGATCCCTTTGATTGAACCAAGCTGATGAACCAAGCTTTGAACCAAGTGGATGAACCAAGCTTTGAACCAAAATGGTTTAAGCCGATAAACCCTTTGATTGAACCAAAAGCCATTGAACCATTTGATGAATAAACTGAGTGAACTGACCAAATGAACCAATCGTTGAACCAAAATTTGGTTCAACGGTTCAAATGAAGCCTTTGAACCAAGCCGACGAACCATTTGATTGAACCAAAATGATGAACTTTTGTCAATTGAACTTTGCAGTTGTGTTAAGATCTTTTGAACCTGTTGAACCAAATGCATTAAACCTATTGAACCTTGATTGAACCTGCTTGTAGAAGACTTTTGACCCTGATTGTAGAAGTCTTTGAACCTAAAATTTGTTGAACTCTTGCTACTGATGCTTGCTGATGAACTCTTTTGGTTGAACCTGGTCATTGAACCAACTTTGAGATTGCCTAGGTGTTGAAAGCTTGCTTCTTTCCTGTAGAGTTTGTAGAAATCAACCTGTGAAGCTTGTTGAACTTAGCTTGTAGAGTCCGTAGATTTTCTCTTCCTACTGAGTCCATAGATTCAAGCCTACAGAGTCCATAGATTCAAGCTTGTAGAGTCCGTAGATTCAAGCCTATAGAGTCCGTAGATTTTTGAGAAGCTTGAAAAATGAGGAATTTGAATGCCTAAGACAAATTTTGGAAATGAAAGAGAAAATTTTAGTTTGTAGGATCAAAATAGTTCAAATGTTGTCCAAAAATGAGTGATATTTTTGGGGGACAACACATTTCTTCACTCATTATCTATATAATATTCATACAAAAAGATAGGAGATACTCCATTTATTTTATATTCTTTACAGATCCATCAAGAACAATCTTTTCTTTAATAAGAGTTTTCTCATTTAAATTACCTATTGTCTATAGAATTTCTTATTGTAACTCAGAAATACCATTTTCAAGTTCAATTTATTTCATCACTATCTTGAATTCTACTAATTTCCTCAAAATATCAGCATGAGCATCTAGAGTATCAGGGAAGAGCTTCTAAGCAATTTTATGCATTTTTTATATCCACTTATCAGCTACTTTTGCTTTTTCTCTAGTCTCTTCTACTTCTGTAATTACTTGTTGTGTAACTATAACTTTTGAAAGTAATGGTTTCTAAGGAACAAAATTTTCCACCTTTATAATTATTTCACATAGCTATGCATTTTTTTCCTTCAATTTGGCCTTACCAGCCTTCTCTTCATCAAGATTTTAAAAAAGATTATTTATTAAAGTCTGGGTGTCTTATTTCAAACCTTTAGTGGTAACCTCTCCAAGAGATACCTTCATGATTGTTAAATATTTTTTAGTAATTTATCCTTTACTCATTCCTTGTTGAGGAGTTAACACCTCTATAAACTTTTATCCTAAAGATTCAATCAACAATTTTGAAGTTACTTTGGCTGGTTTGGGATTTTTACCTTTCTTATCAAGACTCCTCAATAGTTTTAAGTCTATCTCCTCAAGATTCATAACTTCTTTAGCTTCTAGAGTAGTTTGCAAAGCTAACCAAGATGATAAGTTTATAGAAGTGGAAATATATATATATATATATATATATATATATATATATATATATATATATATATATATATATGAACTACTATCTAATATTAATTACTTCTAATCATTAGTTCCTGAGAGGGAACTTCTTGGACCTCAATCTCTCTCTAAATCTCTTTCTCAGAATCCTTTTCAACATGTTTCTCAATTTCTATTTCTTTTTCTCTATCATCTTCCTTCTCTTTCTCTATTACTTTTTCAATTACTACCTCTTTCTCCTTGGGTTTCTTGGTAACTTTCTTTGTTACTAATCCAAGATCTACTTCTTTCTTAGATTCTCTTTATTTTGTTGTTTCTACTTTCTCCTTTTCAACAACTACTTCCTTCTGCTTGTCATACCCTACTACCTCTTTTTGCTTCTCTTGTAGTTCATCTTAAGGTGGGATTATTTCTTCTATAATTAGTACTTTTTTAGGCTCCTTTTTAGTGGTGATTTTCTCTACTGAAGGAGGAGGAGGTGGTGAAATAGATGAAGATGATGTAGGAGGAGGAAGAGCACTATATTCTTTTTGAGTGGATTTATTAGGATATTTGGTGCTATAAATCTTAGGAGGAGGCATTAGTAATGATGGATCTATGGTGGTTGTAGTGGAAGTTACAATGGAAGGAGTGATGAAAATAGTAGGAACAATTGTATTAATAGAAGAAACCAATGGTGGAGTAGAAAAACTAGCTGAATAGGCTCTTTGTCCTTCACTATAGAATATGTATCATTCACATTTCTATTTAGCTTCAACTTCTTTGTATGTCCTTGGTTGATTTCTCCTTGTACTATTCCTTTTCTCTTCTATCCCACACGGGTGGTTTCCTTCATCAATTCCTTCATGTAGTTGCCTTTGTTGAGGAACCAATTAGAAGTCATTGCTAAGACATTTGATGTTCTATCAAGAATAGTCTTATCATGATCTTTGCCAAAAATGATTATTAGAAGTGAGACATTATCCACTCCTATTATATGAAAAACATCACTGGTGACCACCCCATCATCTTCCATATCCTTAAGGATGGTTTCCAAATCAAAAGCATGAATTCTCTCCATGGTCAATCTAGTATTATCCCTTCTTACATCAAATTCATCTCTACAATCAATCCAAAAATATTTAAGTGATAGAATATGCATGTATTCAAGAGAAACTATATTTTTTGCTACCCCTCTACAATCAAAGTTGATCCTAGATTCAAAATGTCTTTGGGTGTAATGATGGTACATCTATTTCTATACATTTTTGGCCTTGTAAATGTTAAGGCAATGGTAATGATCAATGACAATGGGAAATTTGATGGTTTCATAGTGAGATTTTGACTGCAAGTCATGTAGTTTAACCAATTGTCTACACATTTCTATGAGAATCCATTTGTCACTTGGGCATTTGGGCAATTTGATAGGCATTCCTAAGAAACCTCCCACTTTGATGTGTGTGAAGTCTAGAAACTAAATGAAAATACAATTATACTATGAAATTGTATCCCATGCTTCATCTGATACTCTTTTATGTTTCAGAGCTACATTTAACTATCAAATAAGTTCATAAAAGAATCCATAATTTACTACAATGTAATTCTTGTAGTATTCTAAAAGAATGAGTTGAGGATAAAAATCATATATTGGCATAGATGGTAGTGTGCCATTCATCCTCATCCTTGAAAAGGATCCACTTAAGGCTACTACATACACAAGATATGAGGTCATCTTAAAATCAAAGGTCTATAATACATTCCTCAACTATTGATCCATATGGTCACTTATAATTCTTGCCCACTCAATCTGGCCTTAACTTTGGGTGGCATCAATGTTTTAGATATAAGCATATATCCAAGGTGAGAAACATTTGGTGTTCGTATCTCCATTTATTCTACATATTAATTAAATTATGTCATCTAATTCTTAAACAAAGTTTGATCTCATTATCTGCTTAGGGATCCTTGATGCTTGTTTTACTCTCTTCAATTAATATGTATTAGTTATCTTGGTACATTTTGATGTCTTACTTTATCATTGATTAATACCTTTCTCCATTGTCATATCAATTACTTTTGGTGATGTTGGCATATTTAGATAGTAGTTGAGATATTGAACATCTAATCTAATAACTACATTTCCAATAGCATATCTCATAACCCTAGTAAGGGAACCATAGTACTTAGCACATGTTATCATAAATTTAGGGAGTTGAGCTGAGCTTGGGAAAGTTTCATCTTGCATAATTCCACTACTAGTCTAAAATTCATGAGTGGGGTATTATCTATGGATTTGGATCTATCCAATAATATAGTCACAAACACATGCCCCATGTATGTGTCACTTATCTTAGTTAGCTTAGAGATGATACTTGATTCAATTAGGTATCCCTTGTATTCATAATTTATCTTGGGCTCTTGTGATTTAACCTTCTTTGCCTTTGCCTTTCCTTTCCTACTTTGTTCTAGAATCTCTTCAAGTGCCAACTCTGGGACTTCTTTAATTTGTGTTGTTTGCACTTTTAATTTAGCTATTTTTTCTTCTAACCTTCCTGACCCCTCTAATCTAGACATTGTCTTTGAATAACTCTAGAAGAATGTGATGAATGCTTTTAAACACTTGGTGACTAATCCAACTAGTTTAGAAATATTGAAAAAAGAGTTAACTTAATATCCCTAATCAAGTCTCAGGTTTCAAGTACTAAAAAGTATTGAAAATCCTTAAGTGACTCCTATTTTAGTAGGGTCTCACAACCCCAGGTTGGTTTGAAAAGTGCACAAGTCTTAAGCATTTGGAAACCCAAGTAGGTCATAGGAAGTATGTACAAACAATCTCCAGGTTTTAGCTAGCTAGTGACTTCAAGTTTTCATTACTAAGTTACTTGAACTTGAAAACCCAAGTAAGTAGGCACATGGAAGGATTATGGGTAAATCTTGAGTAGTGTTCTATGGGTTTCTCTAAGTCCAAGGCTTTTTGATTTATGAGAGAATTAATTTCATTTGCTAAACTTAAAGTAAGAAGTGGGGAAGGGAAAGCCAAATAGGTCATTTATTTGGTAATCAAGGTTTGCACAGTCATTTACTTGGGATTGGAAACCTAAATCAAGTATTACAAGGAAAAGTGAGTGGACAATGATTTTGAGGTTTAGGTTTCATGAGGGTAGTTACTTGGGATTGATAATCCAAGCAATGTGAATTGGGAAATCTAAGTAGAGAGGTATTCGAAACCTAAATGGGCAAGGTGATCTAACTACTAAGGTTTTCATAGAAAATTGATTTCATAGATATTTTTGGAAAATTTTCAACATGATAAGTGACCATGAGATCAAATATGAGATTCAAAACATTTAAACATGCTAAAAAAATAAAGGGAAAATTTGAAAGAAACTAGTAGTAATAGAGGAATATTTATGGCAGTGCAAGGAAAATACAAAGAGAAAATATAAAGGAAAAGATGAACATGAAATCATAAAAACAACATGGATGAGATTCACCTACCTCAAACATAAATGGGTCTAAGATAAAATACTTGATGATGCTCTAGAAACTCAAATTGCGTAGCTTGGGGTTTATAGGTGTGGTTGCTTGGTCAAATAACTTGGATGCCAAGTGGAAATGAGGTGGATTTTCCCCATTATATATAAAAATGCCAACACATTAATTATAAGTTTGGGAAGGACATGTAATCCCTTAACCTTTTTAATCAAGCTATTCAAACTACTTTACTTGATTTTAGCTTTTGAAGTAAAGCCTCTTCGCAAACCTAGGTAGTTCTAGGTCAATGAGTAGCTTGGGTCCAAAAACCTGCATTACTTTTACTTATGATTTTATGTGAGTAAATCAATGTCAAAAAAATGATTTCCTTTGGTCAATGCTTGGTGTGTGTGTGGGATTAATTTGATTAGCTTTGGTGATGAAGTAAAGCTACCTGGTAACTCTGATTTGAACTAGGTAGAGTAATTTGATTTTTTGAGACAACTTTACTTTCTTTCAAATAAGTAAAGAATTTTGGACAACCTGATTTGCATTCTAGATGAGCCAAAGCACTTTAGATTCTTTGATCCACTAGAGGATAAAATTAAATGGATTTCATTGATGGCTTTAAGAAATTATTTCAACCCTCTAGAACAACTAGGAGAAATTGGGGAAAGCAAGAAATTAGACATAATAACTAATAAACACTAGGGTTTTATTTAGAGGAATGACTTAACAAGGACAACTGACTCACATAAGACAAAATTCAAAAATTTTAAATAGGGGTACCCAAAAATTTGAAGTGTGAAATTTTGGGGACACCAGTTGCCTGTGACTGGGGATATCTTTGTTTCTATTAGAATGAAACAAGGGTGAGATCCCAACATCTATAGTTTTTCATTTTATCCATTAGGTATGGGGTCTTTGCAAAAACTTAGTCACAAAAACTACAAAATAAACAAATAATATGAAATCAAAAACAAAACAAAAAAAAATATAAAACTTTATTTATATATATACAAGTGTTACCCTATTGTTAAATTCGTATAGAGCTTCAAGTGTTGCCCATTGAATGGTATTGGTAGTGCAACCCCATCCTGAGAGGCTAGGCTAAAGCTATCTTTTCCATCAATGATTTTTATCATAAAGGGACCTTTCCATAAGGAGTCAAATATTCCATCCTTCCCCTTTTATTCATTATGTTTATCTCATAGGAGCACCAAATCTCCAACTTCAAACTGCCTATCTAGAGCCTTCTGATCAAAGATCTTATTTACTTTCATTTGATGATCATCTAATCAGTCAAAAAATTGAACACACACTTCTTATAGTTCGGTGAGAAACATGATTCTCTTGTCCATTCAATCTTGATAATTGACATCTTCAATGGCCTTAGACAATTTTAAGGTGGGTAGCTCTATGGTTATTGGTATCTCAACATTTATTCCATACAGCAACTAAAAAGGGGACATGCTTATGGCTTTTTTCAGGGTAATTTTGTTAGGCCACAATGCATCAAACAACTTATTATGCTAGGTTCATTGGTTATTATCCACCAGCTTATAGATGATAGTCATCAAGTTCTTATTAATTGATTTAGATTGACCATTTCTTTGAGGATAGTGATTGGAAGAATGAACCAAGTCTATTCCATATGAGTAAAAAAGCTCAGTTAACTCTATAAAAGAAAATTTGGTTGCATTATCTATCATAATTTTATGAAGAATGCCAAACCTTACTATAATATTTTCTTTGATGAAGTCACATACTACTTCAAAAATAGCATGCTTGAAAGGAATAACTTCCACCCATTTGTTGATGTAGTTAGTAGTAGTCAAAACATAACAATGTCTAGGACCAACACCAATTTTGAAGAATCTTCTAGGACTTAGGGTCCTACCTAGAATGCCAAAAACTATTGACGCTTAGATTTTCACCCTTGAGGAAATGCTCAGCTTTCCTCATCTAAGTGGTAAATGGAATCATCTCTCTTGTTGTGGGTGACAATTTTACTGAGATGAATCTCTAGATTAAAGGGCTAGCTCCCCTTGATGCACCTTTAAATCTCTCTAAACTACACTGTGTATGAAAAGGGAGAAAGAAAACAACTAAAGAAATAAGTAGTGATGCACCAATATTTGATATCCTCCTAAATGATTGAAACCACTACTTAAAGGTAAACAAGGATGTTTCACACAAAGTCACAATAAATACATTGATGCATTAGTATTTCATTAGTTAGATTCAGGAAGGCACTTAATGTTTAGGAGGGTGATGAATGATTCCACAAAGAAAGTACACATATACCACTTCTAATATGTTTATACACTTAGTAAAGAATGCTAATAGATACCTGTAACAACATCCTTTTTGCACATTGGTAAGTGACCATAGATTGACATGCTAGAAAATAGCCTTTTCACTAGTCATTATCAACAAGATTTAAACTTATACTCAATAGTGCAATGTGTGAATGGAAAAATAACTTGTATATTTCTTCAAGAGTTACTTATACAAATCTAGCCAGAGTTTCACTATAACTAGCAAAGGCTTCTTAAAATGAGCCAAGAGAATGCACATATATAGCCTTTGAGAGAGAAATCAAGCCCAAGGAATTTAAGGGTCACTTATATATGTGTCACCTTAAATAAATAGTTACATTACATTCTATAAGAATCTCCTATTACAGTTACATCAATAGAATCAAGATATTTTGAATTGCATTTTGTTATAGATGGGTTCATCAGTTGGAATGTCATTTTGATGTAAGTTATTCTTTATTAGCTCATTGAGTTGTGTAATGGTACAACAATTTGAACAATCAACCTACCTATTTATGCTTGTTATGCATTAGAGTTTAGGATTCATGCCATTTGTCAGTTCCATATTTGTCCTCAGGTTCCCATCAAGTCTTTTAAATAGAAATGGCTATTCCTTATAGTTTAAAATTGACATCCTATGGGCTGTCACTCCTTAGGTATTTTCTTTAGACTTCTTGTTTTTATCATTATTTTGGGATCTTCTTCCTTTCCTCTTAGCTTTTTGTCTCTTTTTTTATTTCCTTTGAACAAAAAGTCTAAAGGAATTCTTTTTGTTATACTTGAGCTTTTCTCTTTATGCACTTATTCCTTTAGACAAAAAGTCTAAAGGAATTCATGTAAATGCCTCTTTGAATTTCTTGAATGAACCTTTTCTTTTGAAAATACCATTCATATTCTTAGAAATAACCCTTTAGCTTCTCAAAATGGTCCACTTATCCTTTATCTTTACACAAATGTCCTTCAGCTTTGTTATGGATACCCTTCAAACAAATTGTCACATACCCTTCAAAAGATTGAAAATGATCCTTTCAGATTTTTTGTGTGGTCCACCCCCTGAAAAAACCATATTTTGGACTTAAATACCCCTTTGGGAAAATTTTCAAGACTTACATTTTAGAACTTTTAAATGACCCTTTGGGAATTTTGAAATGTTCCACCTTTTCCTTGAAACAATCCTTCAAACTTTTTGAAAAAGCCCCTTCAAGAAGTTGAAAGTGTCCTTTCAGAAAGGCAAGTGTCCTTTAGAAAAAATGAAATGATCCTTTGAATAAAGCAAGTGCCCCTTCAAAATAATTTCAAGTGACCCTTCAGAATAATTGTAAATGATCCTTTGAAAAAATTGAAGTAGACATTTTCTTGACAAAAGATACCTTTCAGGAAAATAGTTTCAGACAAAATATCTCAAACAATTTCCTACAAAAAAATTGAAGTTGCCCTTCAAGAAAGTTGAAGTTGCCCTTCAGGAAAGTTGTCTTAGACAAATTATCTAAAATAGATCACTTAAGGGAAAAACTTTGGACAAAAATTCTGAAAGAATTTGGCAAAATTTTTGGAAGAAACACTTGAACAAAACCTAAAAGAAATCATATTTGAACAAAACTTGAAAGAAATCTTACTTAAACAAAACCTAAAATAAATATTATGAGGGAATAAACACTTATGTTTTTTCCATGGGTTTTTTACAAGATACTTCTCCCAAATGAAAATATATAATGTAACCAAACATATAGACAGGCAACTAGTTTTTTTCTAATATGGGTGGCCAATTTTGGCCTAAAAGGACAAAATTTGATCAAAAAAATGGTGACTTGCAAGGGTGGTATGCCTGATATACTAACCAAACCATTAGCCTTATCCAACTAAGGGACAATGGAGTCAATGGATTCTTGAAGATCACTAACAAGGATAATTTTAGAACAAAACACAAAGAAACACACCACATAATTACATCAAGACCAAGAAAAGACAAGGACAAACTCAAACATGTGCATAAGTACTTAGGAAACATAAGGAACATATAAAAATATGTATAAAAGAAAATAAAAAACTTCATTAATAATTTTTTAGATATATGCCATTAATTGGGATATGTAGCTCCTCTCCATCTAAATTTGAGAGTTGGAAAGCATTGTATTGTTTGCACTGTGTAATCACATATGGGCCACTCCACAAAGCATCAAAATTTGTGTGTCTCGCAGGCTTGGCCCTATCTTCATCCCATTTTAGGATAATGTCTCCTTCTCTAAAACTCCTTGGCATGGAATTATTGTCAAAATACTTCTTTGTTTATTGTTGATGAGTACTTAGAGTATGCATATCTTAATCTCTTATCTCCTCAAGATCCATAAACTCACATAATCTAACTTCTAAGCTATCATTATCCACAAATTTTAGTTGATAGGTAAGTTCTATGGCTGGTAACTCAAGTGAGATAGGAAGTCTAGATTACCTTCCATACACAAGTGTATATGGTGAGTTCCCAATTGATCTCTTTGGGGTGATCCTGTCAACCCAAATGGCTATCTTCAACTTGGTGTGCCAAGTCCTTTGATTCTCCTCTATTGTTCTCTTAATGATTTGGATCAAATTATTATTTTTGGACTCAACTAATCTATTTCCTTGGGGATAGTAGTTGGAGGAGGTGCTGAGATAGATGCCATGCTTCAAATCCCACTCACTTATCTTTGTTCCTAAGAAGGTTAGTGAATTATTTGAAATGATTGTTGAAGGAGCTCCAAATCTAATTACTATACCTTCATATAATTCCAAGAATAATTTTTCATTTACCTCCTTAAGAGCTATATTTTCCACCCATATTGTAAAATATTCAATGACATTCAACACCCACTTGCGACCAACACTAGAAGGAGGATTGATCAGTCCTATGAAATCCAAACCCCATTGCATGAAGAGTTACTCAACCTAGATTGGATGAAGGGGAAAGGTAGTTAGATTTTATTTTCCGTCAAAAAAATCACACTTTTGTCATTTCATTTCCTTACCCAATCATAATTGTCCTTGAATAGGTTAAGCCAAAAGTAACTAGCCCTCATAATCTTAACAATTGTGGTTATTGGAGCAAAGTGACCACTAGTTGGTCCATCATGAAACTCATGAAACACTTTATCAATCTAGTCTAAATCAATACACCTCAAAATCACACCTAATTTTTTTTCTAAATATCACTCCATCAAAAATTACATAAGGAATGGATTTCAACCCAAAGTACCTTCTTTTGGCTCTATTAAGACCTTACGGACACTCACTAGTTTGAAGTAAATGGATCATGTCTTGTGTCCAACTTCTCATAGATGAATGTATAACTACTGTAGGATCATCATGGAGTGATAAAACAACCTCCATTTTCTCTTTCAATTCTAAATTCAAGATGTTCACACAGTTCTTTTCCTTTCACTAGTTTCGTTGTTTTTATCTCCACATCATATTCCATCACCCTTGTGATCCATCTTGCTCTCTTTTCAATAAAATATCTATTAAACAAAAAGTATTTTAAACTAGGATTAGGTACACAAATTTGAATATTTTTATTAGATAACATATGTCTAAACTTCTTTAATCTCCTTATAACTAAAAGCACTTATTTCTCCACATATCTATATCTTGTCTCATAACCTTCTAAACCTTGACTAAAAAAGGCAATAGGTTATTCCAAATTTTCCTCATTGGCTTGAGTAAATATGGCATATATTACCTCTTCATTCCCAAAAGTATATAGGTTAAAGTCCTTGGAGAAATTAAGACTTGCAAGGGTAGGAGCTTGGGCAATGGCTTGCTTGATTTCTTCAAAACTTTCCTTCCTCCTTGTCCAAGTGAATATCTCATCCTTCCTCAGCATGGAGGTCAATGGCTTGACAATGTTATCAAAATTAGGAATGAACCTCCTAATGAAATTTGTCTTACCAAAGAATATTTATAGACCTTTTTTATGTTTAGGTAAAGACAATGCCAAGATGGCACTTACCCTTTCAGGATCAATGGATAAACCTTTCTTGGAAACAATGTGGCCTAAGAGTTTACCTTCATGAAAAACAAACACACACTTAATTAGGCTTAGAGAGATCCCAAACTCTCTAAACCTCTCAAAAATATACCTCAAGTGCTTCAAATGATCATTTTCATACTTCAAGAAAACTATCACATCATTAATATAAACCAAATACAGTGTCATTGATTAGTCCTTAGAAAGTCATATCCATTGCATGCTAGAAAGTAGATCCAACATTTGACAATCCAAATGGCATCTTACTATAGGCATATATACCCTTATTTTTGGTGAAGGATATTTTATATTGTTCACTTTCTTTCACCAAAATCTAATTGTACCTAGAATAACCATCTAGGAGATAAAACCTCTCACTACCTACCACCACTTGCAAAATTTGCTCTATAGAAGGTAAGGGGTAATGATCTCTCAAAGACACTCTATTTAAGTCCCTAAATTGTACACACAACCTGATATCCTCATTTTTATTTCTCAAAAGGACTAAGTTGGCCAACCAAGAAGAATGCTTGATGGGAAAGATGATTTTGGACTCAATCAGTTTGGTGAGTTCTTTCCTCATGAGAGGCTCAATCTTGGGATTTATTGGTCTTTATCTTTGTTTGATCGGTTTGGTATTTTAATCTATCTCTATGGTATGTTGGGTTAAGCTCATATCAAAACCCTTAAAATCACTATACTCCCATGAAAAAATATCACTAAACTCCTTACATAGTTCAATGAAATCATGCCTCTCTTGACTAGTGCATACCTTCCCAAGTGTAAGTAGATTATCTTTAAATATTTATACCCTTTCATAGTTCTCTTTCTTGGTTAACATTTTTACCTTATCCTTCTTGATCTGATCATCCTCAAAGAATATGCTTTCAAGAGTTACTAGGCCTTTGGGAAGCTTATTGGACTTTAATTAGACAATTTGCCCTCCATATTGTTGTTACAATTTAGATTGGTTCCTGGAAGAAAATTCAGCTTCTTCCTATAGTAAACGTGCTATTTACTAGTCATTTTCAAACACCCACCAATTGGTGACATTATCTGGTATAGAATGTATTACAATCACCTTTAGATGAGGTTTATTCTTGTCTTCTCTTATGCCTTTTGGAACATCAAACTGAGCTCCAATTGCTACCAATCTATCAACATGCTTGTTATCTTCCCTTGAAATAGAAGTGATATTGAATGCCATGAAATATTCCACAATATCCCAAAATCTATGTTTATAGGACTTGAGCAGAGAGTTCTTGGTTAAATTCTATCCTCTAACTTGATTCACAATAAGCTCCTTATCACCAAACACTTGAAGTTCCCTGACACCTCTTTTTCTTTCCCACTCTAGGCCATGAATGAGGGCCTCATATTAATCTACATTACAAGTACATGATAAATGAAATCTAAAAGTTTAAAAATACCTTTCCTTTGAAGGTGAAATTAGCATAACTCCACCACAAACCCCAATCTTGCTTTTAGACCCATCAAAGAAGAGTTGTCACAAGCCATTCACATCTTCACTTTTCTTCATCAAATTGGGAATAAAATAGCCTTTCTCATGTATATAATAAACCCCAAGACTAGATTCCTCAATACAATTGTAAGGATCATGCTCATATTTGTTATCTCCCCACTCATTTAGGAATAAATCAAAAATTGCTTTAAGGGAAAATGATGGGGATTGGTCAATGTGAAACTCCTCTTCATCAATGATAGAATAGTTAACATTTGCTACCTTAGGTAAGTATGGTTCCAAATTATATCTATGGATAGTTTTTGACTCACTCTTCACTTTAGTGCCATATTTTGTTCTAAACACCATGTAAGACCAATTAGATGTCAAATATCCACCTATCTTGATGTAAAGTCTCTTGACAAGTAATGAGAAAAATAGGGAGTTAAATCTTCTACCAGCACATCATGATGAATTGAAAAGGTAAGAAAATCATGAAGGATAAAATTTAAACCTTTCACTACCCCCAAGGTTTTGGCTAGTGACCCATACCATTACAAAACTCCTTTAGTCATTGGCTCAAACCTGAGCCCTATCTTATCTACTATACATTTGGGCATAATTAATGTGCTTGCTCCACTATCTATGATTCAATTATGAACTAAGAAATTAACAATAATTATAGATAGTTAAAAAGGAGGAGTATTCTCATCTTTATTCAATTGATCATCTATAGATTGAGTTCCATTAACTAAAACCACATTGTCATTTCGAGATGGGCCAACTTGTTTACCCAATCCATGTAATTCCTTTTGGATTATATCTTTCTATGCTAGTAATGATAAACAATACCATAATTATATGATCATATGAAGCTTCTTCATCTAGTCCAAAACATTAATGTAAGAATTACTTACCTTGGAATTCTCTTTTTGAACATTTGCACTTTGTGATGTAGCTTATGGAGGTAGAGTTATAGCAAATAGCCTAAAATTTGGAATCCTCTAAATTTATTATGTTTTAGGAGATGAATTAGGCCCACCTCATATTTGATTTGATGCAAGATTCAAAACAAGCCCTTGATTGATTCCTTGAGTTTCTTCAATAGCCCTCCTTTTGGACCTACTATTGGAGGCAACACTAGTATTCTAATTACTTGTATTCCCCATGTAATTAATGACACAAAATTCACCCTCCAAATGATTCATGAGAGTATAATCTAACTAAACCTATCTTATCTCCATCCTAAATTATGTTGTCATCTCAAAATTTTAAAATTGAGATGTTTTATCACCTTATGTAGTCATGCCTTGATTTTGCATCTCATTGGCATAAGTAACTTGTTCTTGACCATGTTTAAAAGATGGATAGTTGGGCTATTTTTGGACCAAATTTTTTTGAGTAGGGAAAAGGGCTCTAGAAGATGAAGTAATATTAGGATTATAGCTTTGATAAGGATTAACATGGATGATTTTTCCTTGTCCCTATGCATTGCCTTGTAAAGGAGGTCTATTTGTTTGTCCAAACTAATTGTAGGATTGATATGGACTATACCCTTGGGATTTTTATCTTTTGAGAGAAACTAATTCATTAGTAACACTTTGGATAAATTTTTTGAATTCTTTCATTTCATTAGTAGGGGCAATGGCAGATTTTTCTTGACTAGACAAAGGAGCTAAAGTAGGCAATAACTTTGAATAGGAGAATGCAAATCAGGGAATAGTGGCATGGGAGGTATAAGAGTAGTTTTCCCTACTTAAATAAGACAATTTTATACATTCATAGCTATCTCATAGGTATAAGGGAGTGTATTTCCACCCATAGACTAAATCATCATGGCAATGTCACTATTCAATGCTTTCAAGTAATACAAAAATGTATAGTTTGTGGTAGGCCTCACAAGAATTAGAATTTGGTCCCATGTTTTTTGGAACCTAGTATTAAAATATTGCATGAATTCATGTGGTGCCCTATGTATTGTGGTCAATTTTTCAACTAGAGATATGTGATCTCTCTTTTCCCCAAACTTATCAGTCAATAATGTCCCCAACTCATCCCATGCGTCAACATAATTTATAGGTAGGGTCCCATACCAATCTAAGACTTTTCCTTTGAAGGTCAAGGCCAAAAACCTAATAGCTACATTTTATTGGGTAATATTGTGGATATTACAAAAAAAATTATATGTTGAATGTGTTTAATGGAATTAATAGTACCATCTCCACTAAAGTATGAAACACTTTTAAGGGTTGCTCCTGAAATTTGATCATATTGAGCAAGATGCAAGGGAGATGCCCCAATGAAAAGCACAAAAGGTTGTCTTCTAGCCATTTTAGAATGACTACTATAGATGTTAGGAATGGAATGTAACACCAACTTATAATCTTTAAACACAAAATATCTTTTGTAAGGATGAGTGTTGACAAACCTAGACCTTTTGGTGGAATATGGAGGTAGTTCCAAAAATTCAAAAGGTATACCTTTAGTCTTAGACCTAGTGGTCACCTTTGGCATGGAAAATAAGATTGATCATTAATTAAAGACTTGAATTCTTCAATGGAGTCACTAGGTACTGAATGTAGATGTTTCTTTATCTATAACCATGCCAAGACTAACACCAATCTTGAACAATATTCTAGGACTTAGGGTCCTACCCGGTGTGCCAAAATGTATTTACACTTGGATTTGCACCCTTGAGTAAATGCTCAGCTCTCCTCATCCAAGAAAAAAAATGGAATTATCTCTCTTGTTGTGGGTGATATTTTTTTTGAGATGAATCTCTAGATTAAAGGGATAGCTCCCTTGACACACCTTTAAATCTCTTTAAACTACACTGTGTATGAAAAGGGAGAAAGAAAACAACTAAGGAAAAAAGTGATGATGAACCAATATTTGATATCCTCCTAAATGACTAAAACCACTACTTAAAGGTAAACAAGGATGTTTCAGATAAAGTCACAACAAAGACATTATTGCATTAGTATTTCATAAGTTAGATTCAAGAAGGCACTTAAAATTTATGAGGGTGATGAATGATTCCACAAAGAGAATACACATATACCACTTATAATATTTTTGTACACTTAGTAAAGAATGCTAATAGAGACCTGTAATATCATCCTTTCTGCACATTATTATGTGACCATAGATTGACATGCTAGAAAATAACCTTTTCACTAGTCATTATCAACAAGATTCAAACTTATACTTAATAGTGCAATATGTGAATGGAAAAATCACTTGTATATTTATTCAAGAGTTACTAGTAAAAATTTGGCTAGAGTTTCACTATAACTAGCGGACGCTTCTTAAAATGAGCCAACATAATGCATATATATAGCTTTTGAGAGAGAGGTCGAGCCAAGGGAGTTTAAGGGTCACTTGGACATGTGTCACCCTGAGAAAAGAAATAGTTACATTACATTTTGTAAGAAGTTCCTTTTACAGTTACATCAGTAGAATCAAGATATTTCAAATTGTATTTTGCTGTAGATGGGTTCATCTATTAAAATGTCATTTTGATGCAAGCTATTATTTACTAGCTCATTAAGTTGTGTAATGGTGAAATAATTTGAACCACTGACCTGCCTATTTATGTTTGTTATGCATTAGATCTTAGGATTCATGCCATTTTTCATTTCTATATTTGTCCTCAGGTTCTCGTCAAGTATTTTAAATAGCAATGGCTATTCCTCATAGTTTAAAATTGACTTCCTACGAGCCATCACTCCTCATGTATTTTTTTGGACTTGTTTTAAATATTATTTTGGGCTCTTCTTCCTTTCCTCTTAGCTTTTTGTCTCTTTTTTGATTTCTTTTGGACAAAAAGTCTGAAGGAATTCTTTCTTTTAGACTTAAGGTTTTCTAATTATGCACTTATTCCTTTAAACAAAAATTCTAAAGGAATTCATGTAAATTACTCTTTGAATTTCTTGAATGAACCTTTTCTATTTAAAATACGCTTTAGCTTCTTAGGAAAAACCTTTTGGCTTCTCAAAATGGCCCACTTGTCCTTTGGCTTTGTGCAAATGTCCTTCAGATTTGTTCAAATGTCCTTCAACTTTGTTTTGGATACCCTTTGAAAAAATTATCACATACCCTTCAGAAGATTGAAAATAATCCTTTTAGCTTTTCTGTTTGGTCCACCTCCTATAAAACCATCTTTTGAACTTAAACACCCTTTCAAGAAAATTGTCAAGACTTACCTTTTAGAACTTTGAAATGACCCTTCAAGAATTTTGAAATGGTCCACCTTTTTCCTGAAAAAATCCTTCAATTTTTTTGAAAAATTCCCTTCAAGAAGTTGAAAGTATCCTTTCAGAAAGGCAAGTGTCCTTCAAGAAAAATGAAATGATCCTTTGAATAAAGTAAGTGCCCCTTCAGAATAATTTCAAGTGATCGTTCGAAAGAATTGCAAATGATCCTTTGGAAAAATTAAAGTAGACCTTTTCTCAATAAAAGATACCTTTTAGGAATGTTGTTTCGAACAAAATTTCTAAAATAATTTCCTTTGAAAAAATTAAAGTTGCCCTTCTGAAAAGTTGTAGTTACCCTTTGGGAAAGTTATCTCAAACAATTTGTTTGAAAGAAATCACTTAAGGGAAAAAAATTAGCCAAAAAGTCTGAAAGAATTTGGCAAAACTTCTAAAACAAACACTTTAACAAAACCCAAAATAAATCTTACTTGAACAAAACTTGAAAGAAATATTACGAAGGAATAAACACTTATGATTTTGCCAAGTTTTGTATAGGATACTTCTCTTGAATGAAAATGCATAATCTAACCAAATATATAGATAGGTGGTTGGTTTTTTTGAATATGGGTGGCCAATTTTGGCCTAAAAGGCCAAAATTTGATCAATAGTAACTACTTACAAGGTGTGATCCATGATGGGCAATGGGTAATTATACTTCAAACAAGCTTGATTTAAATTATGAAAATTAACACATAAGCATATTTCTCCATTTTTATTTCTTACTGGAGAAATATTTGATAACAATTCTAAATGATGAATTGGATAGATTATATTTGCATCAAAGAGCTTTTGAATTTCAATATAGATAGTACCTGATATGGTTGAATTGTGGTGACATAACTTCTGCTTGAAAGGCTTCACCTCTAGTTGGAGTGAAATGTAGTGATACACCTCATCTGGCTAAAAGGATTTGAGATATTTGTAGGACCAGCCAAACACATTAATGTATTTTATGATAAGCTTGATGAATTCTTCCTTTTCTTATTTAGAGCAACACTTACCAATTTTGACCATCTTAGGCTTTTCTTCATTGTCTAGATTAATCTGCTCTACTTTTGAAGAAGAGGTATCACCATACTCTTTATTTTTCTTCAAAAAATTATCATGTTTGTCAAAGATTTATTTTAAAGAGATAATCCTTTAGGAATTTTATTTCATTTCAATTGAATTATACCCTTACTATGAGTAAATTTAGGATAAGTGATACCTATTATTGTCTCGCATGGATGTGAACTGCTCCCTTCAAATTATAGTCCTTCAAAGTAGTCTTGTTGATTAAGAAATGTAACTATTTGCTTATCATCATTGAAAACTTGCCATTGTTTAACATTATTTAGGACCTTTGGATGACAGACCATCTCTACTTTGTAGTTACCTTCTCTAAAAAGTGTCAGCTATTATTCTGGCCTGAGTAGAGATGTTGGCTCTAGAATTATGATCTCAAAGAACTCATAACTTGATCATGGTAGTGTTTCATCTTATATTTATTCACTTTATATTGGCCTTTGATTTGTCTCACTATCAATTTAGCATCACCTTGTACTTTAAGGAGCCTACCTCCTTTCTCCTTTGCTTGTTCAAGTCATAATAAGAGTGATTCATATTTAGTTGTCTTGTTAGTGTTTTCAAACATGAGTTATTAATAATAGGGAAATACTTCACCATCTAAGGATATCAATACTACCCCTACACTTAAACCAAGAAAATTATGGCCACCATCAAATCCAAGCATCCATATCTTGTCCTCTTCTTTTTTCTCTTGGGTTTCCTTTCCCATTTCAAGATAGTAAACTCCATGATTAGATTCTTTAAAAAGAATGTGTGACCTTAGATTATTAGATTTGGTAACCATGTATTTGGATTTATTATTAGGCTCTAGCTTTTGATTCATTCCTTTTATTAGAATGTGGGCACATGACCAATCTATTTTTACTTCACCACCTAGATCCTTAAAAAAGTTTCTAATTAGCAACATTCCATAAAAAACTAGAATATCTACTACTAGAATTATAATTTTGAGTCTTTTATCTAGGAATGCTACCAAAATAGCTTGAGCATCCTTAATCTATCCAATTAAATGAACTTGCCTCTCCATTTAGTAGCACCTACCTATTGTATTAGTTGAGGTGAGACAAAGATCATCAACTACCTTAGCCAACATTACATTATTTGAAGCTCCAAAATCTAGAATGCAATTGTTTAACTTAAATCCATTAATCAAAAGAGAGACATAAAATGGCTCTATCCTTTTAGATGTATAAGTTGGCATGGATGAAGTAGTAGTAACATTATTATGGGAAAGAAACTATTTGGGAGTAGGAAAGATAGATTTAGAGACATTGGATAAATTATTTGACCCTTTGCTTTAAACATATTTGAATAATCTATCCAATTGATCCGGATAGGATCTCAAGTACTCAACGTCTAACATTTGAATTTTGGTTTTCTTTATATGATCAATTATGTCAAAAGAGGGAATAAAAGTAGACAGAATAAGATTAAATTTAGTAGCATGAGTTATTAGCTTATGATTCTGAGAGGAATAAGCTAAAAACTTATCCTTAGGAGAAAAATAAGAAGGTATAGGACTACCTCTCTTAAGAATACTTACATCTACTTTAGGATTTCCTTTCTCGTATTCATTAGAAGATTTTTCACTAGCTTGTTGAGCATGTGACCTTGTAAACACTATAAAAGAATGATTATGATCTTCTTCAAATGCTTCTTCATAGTCACTTTTAGATTGATATTCTAGGTAACTGATGTTGGAGTCACCAGTGGGATCCATAAAGTCCTCTTCCTTACCAAGACTTTGATGAGTGTCTTCAATCATTTTATCTTCTTCATTCAACTAAACATTATTTTTAGGATCATATTCAATTACCAATATTTGAGTAGGACTAAAAATATGGTTCGTATTTTGATTATTAAAATTTTGTGCAAGTGCATTCCTAGCAAGGGCAACACCACTATGAGTACCTTGAGCAATTTATCTTTTGACTTGAAGCAAGTCATTAGCTAGTTTTTGTAATAAAGGGTCAATGGTATATGATGTGTTTGAAGAAGAAGAGTCTCCCTTAAAAACTATTTTCTTCATTTTACCAGCCATTATTTAATCATCTTCAAACTCCATAGCAAGATTTTGAGATACTACTAAATTAGCTAGTCATACTCTTCATAGTTGATAACTAACTTCTGGTAGTTGAGTGTTGATGAAGAAACATTTTTGATTGTCCATAGTAGGTAGTGTGGCTTGAGGAATTTTGTAGAGTAATATATTAAACTTGGTGATGAAATCATATATGTGTTTATATGGTTCCTTCTTAAGCTGAGTCAATTGTGTAAGTAGTATATGTGCATCTTCAACACATTTGAATCTTTTCTTGAATTTCTTAGGCATAGTATCCCAATTGGTTATAGTGTCAGGAACTAGATGGTAAAACCATTCTATAGCTAAGTTGTGTAGAGTCTCAATAAAGAGTCTGATAGAAACTTCTTCATGTTTAACTCCATTTACTCCACATGCTACAAAGAATGCAACTAGGTGCTCATTTGGGTTTTTCTTACCATTACCAATAAATTTAGGAAAATTCTTAATTGATCTTTTTGACAAGTCATGGAGAGGGGGAGTCAAATTCAAAAGACCGATAGATAGCCCTCATGGGACAAGAAGTGACAACACCATTATTCTAGTGATGAGAAACTATGGATGAGTAGGTTAGATTATTCTTGAAGAATTATGTTGTAACTGATTCTCAATAGTTGGTGTCCATCTCATAGGTGAAAGATTGAACAGCTCTTGTAATTCAAAGAAGTGGTCTATTTGGCCTTGAGCTCTCATTGCTTTTGTAAAGGGTCAATTTATAGTTTGGGATGCAAGAATTCTTCTAAGGATTATTCTTAGTAATTTTTTTTATAGATAAAAACTTAGGCAACAATTTTCTCAACATCCAACAAACTTGGAAAGTGAAATGGGAAGCAAATTGGGCATAGAATTAGTGGTTTACAAACATGTAGCAAGCTAATTAAAAGGGATGTATCTATTAGTAAGAAGAGATGTTAATCTCAATAAAGTGTTAAAAATAGACAAACATGCTTTTTTTAGCATGCAATTATTTGAGAAATAGTTTGAGAATTTTTGGATTTTGAGAACTTAGTGTAATATTGTGCCTATCTCAACTGGTCTGCACAATCTAGAGTTAATTTTGGGAGTTAAACTCATAGTTTCCCTAGTGGAGTCACCAAAAACTATTGGCTAGATATTTTGCATGCAGTCAAAATTACCTGGGTAGTCATGGGATTAAATTTCCTTCATTTAATGGTGAAGTTCTCATGCAAATATTTCCATCTATTTCTAATTACTTACAACTTACAGTTATTCACAGAGTATAAAAGTTATGTGCAATTTATTCTAATTGGGGGTATTACTTTAATCACTTCATTCATAAGCCATAAAAAAGAGATTTTGTAGAAAGTAAGTAGTTGGTTTTGGGAATGTGAATGGAGATTTAGATAGATTGGAAAATAGAGAAAAGACTAGAATGCTCAAAAAGGAAAGAAATAAAAGAGATGCACTTCATAATAAATAGTTTTACAGAGTTTACTCTATACATGCAAATATATAAACATATAATGGTGACAACATTTTCAGAAAGTGATCAAGAAAATAATGAATTCAATTTAGATAAATAGATAACACAAAGTTTACCATTTTATCTTCATAGAACACATAGATTGATTTCCTCAGACACAAAGTTATCTAGAAAACAAAATTCCTTCGTATTCACTTTCAACATAATTCATACAAAATAGTCTAGATATCTAAACACAAAGTTATAATTTTTACAATGGTTACAATTGTTTGCTTTAAAAAATTATCATCCCCATGCATTCATGCCTACACTTCTATTTATACAAATTTAAAATACCAAATTCAAATAGGGAATAAGTTTTTTAATATCCATGTTCCATGATAAAACTAGAAATAGGTGAGTGGCACTTTCTTGAATTTCTCTTCTATGGCATGTAATAGTTGATGATAAGTGGTGATGCATGGAATCCTTGTTTGGATCAAACACCAACTACTTGCATGTTGTGTAGAAGTAGCTCTAGAATTTTCTTTTACAAAATGACTTTAAGTAATGGTGTTTGACCAAATTACTTAAGTCTTTAAATTTTAAAAAGTAATTTTAATTTACAAATAAATTATCCAATGACATCTCTTTACAAAGTAATTACTTGAAACAAGATTTCTTATAATACATTTGATAAAAGAAAAGAAAAATATTGAAGAATAATAAAGGAAGAAGTCTTTTTTCAAAATTGGAGCAAACATCTAATCTAATTCATGAACTTTTTCTCTATATTTCTCCCTGTATTTGATATGTTGAGACATCATCAGTTGTATGGCTACATCATCAGGCTTAGTAAGTGTGTGTCTCTCTATTTGAAATCTTAGCATTTTTTTCTCTAATCTCCTATAATGAGATTTTACCTTTTCAATCGTTGGCTTAAGTCTTTTTATCTATCGTTCATATTTAATTAACTCCTTGATAGATTTGGCTATGAAAAAAGTTGTAACTTTGTCCATTCATTGCCTAAATTATTCATATAATTGCTTGGATGTCCTTAGAACATTTTTAGACTAGATACCAATAAGATTGTATAGGGAATCTTCCAGATTTGTCTTTTTATTGTGTGTTTCTTCCTCTAAAGTCTTCATTTCTTCACTCATTGTCTATATAATATTCATACAAAAAGATAAGAGATACTCCACTTGTTTTATTTTCTTTACAGATCCATCAGGAGAAATCTTTTCTTCAGTCAGAGTTTTCTCATTCAAATTACCTATTATTTGTAGGCTTTCTTATTGCAACTCATAAATACCATTTTAAAGTTAAATTTATTTCATCACTATCTTGACTTCTACTAATTTCTTCAAAATATCAACATGAGCATCTAGAGTACTAGGGAAGATCTTCTTAGCAGTTTTATGCATTTTCTCTATCCACTTGTCAACTACTTTTACTTTGTCTCTAGTCTCTTCCAATTATATAATTACTTATTGTGTAACTACAACTTCTAAAAGTAGTGATTACTGAGTAATAGACTTTGCCACTTTAGCAATTATTTCACATAGTTATTCATTTTGTTCCTTTAATTTGGCCTTATCATCCTTCTCTTCATCAAGGTTTTTAAAAAGAGTATTTATTAAATTTTGGGTGTCTTGTTTCAAACCTTCAGTGGTAACCTCTACAATAGATACCTTCATGATTGTTAAATCTTTTTCAGTAACTTCTCCCTTACTCATTCAAGGTAGAGGAGTTAACACCTCTACAAACTTTTGTCTTGATGATTCAATCAAAAATTTTGAAGTTACTTTGGCTGGTTTGGGATTTTTAACTTTCTTATCTAGACTCCTAAGTAGTTTCAAGTCTATCTCATCAAGATTTATCACTTCTTTAGCTTCTAGAGTAGTCTACATATCCAACCAAGATGAGAAGTCTATAGAAATGGAAATATTTGTATGAACCACCATCTGCTACTTATTACTTCTAATCATTAGTTCCTGAGAGGGAACTTCTTGGACCTCAATCTCTCTTTGAATCTCTTTCTCAAAATATTTTTCAACATGTTTCTCAATTTCTATTTCTTTTTCTATGTCATCTTCCTTCTCTTTCTCTGTTACTTATTCTATTACCACCTCCTTTTCCTTAGGTTTCTTGGCATCTTTCTCTATTACTACTCCAAGATCTACTTATTTCTTATCTTCTCCTTCTTTTGTTGTTTCTACTTTCTCCCTTCTAGCAACTACTTCTTCCTTCTCCTTGTCAGACTCTACTACCTCTTTTTTTTTCTCTTGTAGTTCATCCTAAGGTGGGATTATTTCTTCTATAGTCATTCCTTTTTTAGGATTCTTTTTAGTGGTGGTTTGCTCTGCTGAAGGATGTGGTGGTGGTGAAATAGATGGAGATGATGGAGGAGGAGGAGGATCATTAGTGTCTTGTTTATTGGATTTCATAGGAGCTTTGGTGATATAAAGCTTAGGAGGAGGCATTAGTACTGATGGATCTATGGTTGGTGTATTAGAAGTTAGAATGGAAGGAATGGTGGAAATAGTAGGAATAACCATATTAATAGAATAAACCAATGGTTGATTAGAAGCAACTAGATGAATAAGCTCTTTTTCCTTCACCACAAAATATGTATCATCTATATTTCTCTTTAGCTTAAAATTCTTTGTAGGTCCTTGACTAATTTTTTCTTGTACTATTTCTTTTCTCTTTTATCCCACACATGTGGTTTCCTTCATCAATTCCTTCATGTAGTATCCTTTGTTGAGGATCCAATTAGAAGTCATTGACAAGACATTTGAAGTTCTATCAAGAATAGTCTTATCATGATCTTTGCTAAAAATTATTACTAAAAGTGGGACATTATCCCCTCATTCTGTATGAAAATAATCACTAGTGACCACCCCATCATCTTTCATATCCTTAAGGATGGTGGCCAAATCAAAAGCACAAATTTGTTCCACAATTAATCTACTATTATCCCTTCTTCTTACATCAAATTCATCTCTTCAATCAGTCCAAAAATCTTCAAGTGAAAGAATATGCATGTATTCTAAAAAAAACTATATTTTTTTCTACCCCTCTATAATCAAAGTTGATCCTGGACTCAAAATGTGTTTTTGTGTAATGATGGTGCATCTCTTTATATACATTTATGGCCTTGTAAATGTTAGGGCAATGGTAATGAACAATAACAACAGGAAAGTTGATGGTTGCACAATGAGATTTTGACTACAAGTTATGTAGTTTAACTAGTTGTCTACATGTTTCCATGAGAATCCATTTGTCACTTGGGTATCTAGGCAATTTCACAGGTGTTCTTGAGAAACCTCCCATTTTGATGTATGTAAAGTCTAGAAACTAAACAAAAATACAATGATACTATGAAACTATATCCCATGCTTCATTTGATACTATTCTATGTTTCAGAGCTACATTTAACCTACAAATAAGTTCATAAAAGAATCCATCATTTACTAAAATTTAATGTTTGTAGTATTCTAAAATAACTAGTTAAGGATAAAACTTATATATTGACATAGATGATAGTGTAAATTTCATCCTCAGCCTTGAAAAGGATCCACTTGAGGTTATTGCATGCATAATATATGAGGTCATCTTAAAATCAAAGGTTTGTAATACATTCCTCAACTATTGATCCATATAGTCACTTATCATTCTTGCCCACTCAATCTTGGCAGATCTTTGGGTGACATCAATGGTTTGGATATAAGCATACATCCAAGGTGAGAAACATTTAGCATTCTTATCTTCATTAATTCTACATAGTAATTGAATTATGTCATATACTTCTTAAATGTAGTCTAATCTCACTATTTGTTTAGGGAACCTTGATGCTTGTTTCACTCTCTTCAAGTAATATGTATTAATTATCTTGATACTTTATGATGTATTAATTTCCCATTGATTAATAGCTTTCTCTATTGTCATATCAATTAATTTTGGTGATGATGGGATACTTAGATAGTAGTTGAGATATTAAACATCCAATCTAATAACTACATTTCCAAAAACATCTCTCACAACCCTAGTAAGGGAATCGTAATACTTAACATATGTCAACACAAATTTAGGGAGTTGAGTTGAGCTTGGGAAAGCTATAGCTTGCATAATTCCACTACTAGTCATAACATGCATGAGTGGGGTCTTAGATATGGATTTGGATCTTTCCAATAATTGTCACAAACACATGCCTCTTGTTTATGTCACTTATCTCAGTTAGCTTAGAGATTATACTTGATTCAATTGGGTATCCCTTATATTCATAATTTATATTGGGATCTTATGATTTACTCTTCTTAGCCTTTGATTTTCCTTTCCTACTTTGTTTTGGAATCTCTTCAAGTGCCAACTCCAAGAATTCTTCAATCTATGTTGTTTACACTTCTAATTCATCTATTTCCTCTTCTGACCTTCTTGAACCCTTTGATCTAGACATTGGCTTTGACTAACTCTGAAAGAATGTGATGAGTGATTTTAAACACTTGGTGACTACTCCAACTAATTTAATTTTTTTGAGAAAAGAGTTAATTAATATCCCTAAGCAAGTCTTAGGTTTTAAGTGGCAGAAAGTCTTAAAAATTTGTAAGTAACTCCTATTTAAGAAATAGGGTCTCACAACCTCAGGTTGGTATAAAAAGTGCACAAGTCTTAAGAATTTGGAAACCTGGGTAGGTCATAAGAAGTATGCACAAATAATCTTTAGCTTTTATCTAGCTAGTGACTTTAGGTTTTCATTAATAAGTTACTTGAACTTGAAAACTTGAGTAAGTAGGCATAGGGAAGGATTATGGGTAGGTCTCAAGTAGTGTTCTATAGGTTTCTCTAGTTCTAAGAATTTGGGATTTACAAGAGAAGTGACTAAATTTTCTAAAGCTAAAGTAAGTAGTGGGGAAAGGAAAACCTAGATAGGTTAGTTCTTTGGGAATTAGGGTTTGCATGGTCAGTTACTTAGGATTAGAAACCTGAAGCAAGTAGTATAAGGAAAATTGAGTGGGAAAGGTTTTTGGGGTTCAGGTTTCCCAAGGGTAGTTACTTGGGGTTGAGAATCTAAGTAATGTGAATTGGAAAATATAAGTAGAGAGGTCTATGAAACCTAAATGGGCAAGGTGATCTAGTTGCTAGGGTTTTCATAGAAAATTGATTTCACAAAGATTTTAGGAAATTTTCCAACATGATAAGTGATCATGAGATCAAATATAATATTCAAAACATTTAAACATGCCAAAAAAATAAAGGGAAAACTTAATGAAACTAGTAGTAACAGAGTAAAATTCATGGTGGTCTAATGAAAATGTAGAGAGAAAACACAAAGGAAAAGATGAACATGAAACCAAAAAAATAGCATGGATGAGATCCACCTACCTTAGACACAAATGGGTCAAAGAGAAAATGTTTGAAGATGATCCAGAAGCTTGAATCACGTGGCTTGGGGTTTACAGGTGTGGTTGCTTGGTTGAATAACTTAGATGCCAGGTGGAAATGAGGTGGATTTTCCCATATATATATATATTTAAATACTAATGCATTAATGACAATCATGAGAAGCCCATGTAATCCCTTGACCTTTTTAATCAAGATTTTCAAACTACTTGACTTGATTTTAGCTTTTAAAGTAAAGCCTCTTCATAAACCTGGTTAAATCTAGGTTGACGAGTAACTCATGTCTGGAAACCAGCATTACTTTTACTTGTGATTTTATACGAGTAAAGCAATGTTTAAAACTTGATTTTATTTGAGAAATGCTTGGTGGGTTTTTGGGATTAATTTGCTTAGCTTTGGTGATGAAGTAAAGCTACTTGGTAACTTTGAGCTGAACTTGGTAGATTAATTTGGATTTTTGAGACAACTTTACTTTGTTTCAAATATGTAAAGAAGTTTGGAGAACCTGATTTGCATTATAGATGAGCCAAATCACTTTAACTTCTTTGATCCAATAGAGGAGATAAGTAAATTTATTTTAGTGATGAATTTAGGAATTTTTTTTCAACCCTCTAGATTAACTAGGGGCAATTAGGGAAAGAAAATAATCAGACACAACAACTTCTAAACACTAGGGTTTTATTCAGAGGACTAGCTTAACAAGGAAAACTAACTCACATAAGATAAAATACAAAATTTTAAATAGGGGTACCCCAATTTTAAGTGTGAAATTTTGGGGACACTAGAAGGGATATAGTGATTTAAAATGCAAAAAATTGGAATAAGAAGATTAAATAGCAAGAAACTGTGTATAGTTAAGTTTTATTATTTTTGAATTTTATTTGAATAATTTTTTAGTTTAACTATGCACAAACTATCCAATGATTCCATTAATTTCATTATTAACCCAATAAATAATGATAATTAAATGTATTAAATTTTTTGAGTGAAGAGTATCTAGTGGGCTAATATAAAATTCAAAACATGTATTATTTTCAGTGATAATACTATCCAAATGACTATGCATATTATCTATAGCAAGAACCATGGATCTAGGAGATGAAAGAGTACATAAAGCACCACGAGAATATGTATAATATGTTTTTAGTTTTTGTACATATTGATATATATTATTTGGATATATTTTGAGTGTGTTTTATTATTTCAAAGGAGTTATATTTTTTCTAAAAACTTGTTTTTGCTTCGTTTACACTTGAACATTTTGTTCTTCTTAATTAGAAATATTTTGCTTAGATTCCAAAATCATGATTTTATTTTTATATTCACAATTATCAATTGGTGGTGTATGTGGAGGAGGAGGTAGTATATAATACATAGGATGATCATACTTTATCCCTAAAATAGTGAGAACTTGATCACAATAATATATATTTCAAGCATCTATGAACTGTAGAAGGCATAGTGCAAAGTGTTTTCAACCATGGGTACCCAAATATCATATCAATTTTTTTATTTTTGGTACAACAACAAAGCAGGTGGATAGTATAAGAGGATATAACTAAAGAGGTAACATGATATGGCCCAAAGTTGCTTGTTGCTTGCCATTGAAAGACTTAACAATTTTATTAGTTTCTTGTATATCACTCTGGAAAAAAAGTAATTATACATGCATTTTATCTTGATCCATCATAAATTAACTCACTATGAATAATTTATTGATCAATATGAGCCCTTATACAAAAATCATGAATATAAGAATCATCATTAACTATTTCACTATCATCAAAAGGAATCATAGGATGTGATGTAACATTTGGAGTAATTGTACCAATAATAGAATCCAAAAGGTGTTCATATGATGTAGGAGGTGGATAATAATTGTAAGTATGATGCACATTTAAAGTGTCCTTGTTAGTATCATTCTTGGGAAATAAATCACTAAAAATATTTAGCTTAACATTTTCATTATGTGAGTTTGTTTCCTCTATAGGGATGTCTACCTCAATGACATTATTTTAAATAAGATATTGAATGAGATGCCCAAGTTTATAACACTTTTTTATAGAAATACCATAGCATAGATGGTAATTACAATATAATTTTTTATAACAATATTTTATTTATGGATTATTCATGTCAACTTCTTATGGAGGAGGTAAAGTTAGAAAGTGACATTCAATCAATTTTTGTATCAATTTATAAGGTGGTTACGATAATCTATAAAATTTCCATATTGGTTGATTTGACAAAAAATACTTTATTAGTAGGTTAATAAATATCACTTACTTGAATATTTTCTTCTACTTTAGTATATTATCCCTTGGTCTTGTAATATGGTTTGTTTTTAAATGTTTTATAGCCATAGTATGTGCATATATGTACGTAAGCTTGTTCAAAGCAAACACTTCAACTTCTCTATCTCTTATAGTATGACAAAGATATTCAAATGTTTTAAATATATTAAAGAGTATTGAATCATGTAAGGGTGTAAGAAAAAAATATTTGAATATGTCTTGTAATTCATTTTATGCTATTACATTAATAATTCTATCCAACATAGTCTTGTAACAAAACACATACTCATTAATAGGTTCATTATTTACTTAGTTAAGATTAATAATTTGTACATAAAAAATTTCTCATCAATATCAATAGAAAATTAGTTGAGAAATAAATCCACTAAAGGATTGAATGATTTCATAGATTGAGTAGGTAAATCATAAAACCAACATAAAACATAATCTTTTGATATAATTGAATTTTTTTAGCAATTTATAATTAAATACATAATCTAAACATGCTACATGAAAAAATATTAAATGTTGTTTAGGAACTCATTTACCCTCATATAAGTAAAGATTAGGATCTAAAAAAATAGTGAGTAAAGTATATAATGAAATATAATGTGCTAAAGTATTATTAAGTAAATCATGGAAATCTAATGATTAGCTACCTTTTGGGATGCCTTACTCTAATTGTAACACCTTAGATTATATAAATATAACTAATTGCTAATGGAATTATGAATTAGATAAGGTATGTTGTGTAGTATTCATACCAAAGGATTGAAATGGATCACTTGGTTAGGAATAGGCATAAAAATCTGATGTAAACCATGGGTTTCCCCCAACATAAAGATGTGGATGGAATAATAGGTTCACAATGGAAGTGGCCACACTTGTGGTAGGGTTTAAAATGTGAAAATTGGTTCATGTTAAACATTATAATTTTTCATTTTTATACATTTTTAGAAGATAACAAGACCTCAATTATTTTGGGTATGTCTTGTGGTAGTTTATAAAGTCCTTCTTGGAATTTTTTATATGTTAGACATGTTCATGATCAACTCCATTGAGCTCATCAAGATAAATCATATATGAACCATAATTGGTATCTTATGAATTTTGATCATGTTCTTAAAAATATTCATATCAATTTGTTCATAAAAAGGAACCAATGTATGTATTATTAGAATCTAATTTAATAGTTGTTAAAGGAATTTAAATATGCTTAGTTAGAATATTGATTATTCTATCACTTCACCTTATAGGATTATCAGAGATAAAGTGCTTATGTGGCACAGAATAAAATCATGAAATGGAACTTGAAAATGTGAAAAGGATGGACAAAGTTGAAAATGAATGGAAATATTATAAATCTATAGAAGATTGGAACCTTAAAGAATACTTAGGGTTTGAAAAGGTTTGATTAATACTCAAGTTCACCACATATTTTATATAAATTATAATTAATTTTAAAATCAATTCTTAAATAGATAAATTTAATATTCTAAATAAGGGTACTATAAATATAGACTTAAATAAAAAACTGAAGATAAATGATTGACATAGACAAAGTAAAATTAAAAAACCTATGTAAAAGAGATTTGTAATTATATTTTTGAGTCATTAGGTGACTTAAAAAGAAAACAAAATGAAGGAATATAAAGAATTCAAAAAAACCATAAACCCTCCACAAGTTGATCCTAAGTGCCCTCAAGGACAAGAAATCCCATAGCATATGCATGACAATTATTATTGTCCCTATTGGTTGATATTATATTTTTGTAGAAAAATATAAATTCCAAAATAGTCATGTACAATAATGAAAATTAGGTCTTATTACACTATTTTTATATTCATAAGTTGTGCAAAGTCCTATATATACATTCTTGAAGTTAAAAATCCTAGTTTTGTACAACAAGGAGATAGACATATGTTAAGGAGTAAAATGGGTTAGAGATTGGAGTTGTACTAGACCTTAACACCCCACTATATTGAGCATTTACAACATGCCAATACTCTAAAGAGGGATCAAATCTCCATTTAGTTATCCCACCTAAGTGCTTTGTGAAATTATGATTCTTTGACTATATGAATGCATCTGTAATTGACTTGAGTACTTAATCATGCCTATCTAGGTTCATGCAAAAATCAATTCAAACTTGGCTCATGAATTTTTGAAGTGCTTATAAGCTAATTTTGAAATAAAATGAAACTTTTGTCCAATGTGAACTTGTGTAAATAATATCTTGTTACAGGATTGTTAAGCTTGCCAAGTTATCCTTAATGAAATAATTGAATGTGATTTCATAGTTTTTCAACTAGGAAAAATACCGATTGGAGAGTTTAGGAATTTTAAGGCCAAACCTAAGGATAATTTCTTGTTTTGAAATTTGATTGTTTGTATGTAAGGATGGGATCAAAAAACATGGGTAATAACATTGGTCATTCCTATCATGTTGGGAAATATTATCCCTTCAATAAGGGTGTTGAATTTTGGGTCCAATTTAGAGCATAAAGATGCATAAAGGTGTTTTCAATAGTAATATCATTTCTATAAGTGAAAATATATGGTCTTGTGGTGAAAAAAGGTCTTATCTTGTGGATAGGTCAAATTGGTGAAATAAGTTTTAATAAGTATACATGTCAATTAATGATAAAATGAGATAAAATAGTAATGATCAATTATTCATGACCAAATTTATATTAATACACATGTTACATAAAAATTTGTAAGTCTATTTAAATAATTTAGCTCATAAATTTTAATTTATTATTCAATATTTTAAACATTTAATTATTATTTTAATAAAATATACATGACTTTAAGGCTACTGAGTAAGTATGGGAGAACTTAATAACACTTTTATGGAACACTGATGTATTCAATGAGTAGGCACATTCTAGGGGGTTGTGCTAATAAGATGAAATTATTTTATATTTAGTAATAATTTAATTTGTAATTGAAACTATATATTTGATATGAATTGGGTTTGATAGGATGAAAAAAATTCAAGTACTCTAAGTCAATTATATATGGACCCTAAAAAATGTGTCACAAGGTAAATAAGAGGATTCACAAGAGCAGTGTGAGGATTGGGAAGCATATGAAATAAAATGACACAATTTTGGTGATGAGGTTGATTTTCCAAAGGGATACAAGGGAGGATATCAAATATTTTTTATGCCATCCATGTGAGAAGTGTAGTCCAAGGAGGCATTGGAAAGGAAAATATAGAAAAACATGAACATAAAGGTGATTTGTAAGAGAAATGTATTTAGGTAAAATGAAGGAACCCTGCCCCATGTATTCAAGTGAGAAGGGAGGTAGGACTCCCTAGAGTGATGAACTAATCTATGGAAAAGATTTTTTAATCTATTTTGGAAGGATTAATTAAGCTAGATATTAAGGACATATACATTTGAAACACAACTAAAATTTATCAATTGAATTTTGAGAGGGATTCAAAGAGGATTGGGAGAATAAATCCCTAATTCAAAAATTCATTGGGGCATGGCTAGGTAAGGAATATCTAAAGATATGGATAAGTCCAAACTATGTCGATTACCCTCGACCAATTATTCATCTTCTCACTAAGGGATATTTTTAAATTAATTTTCATTCAAATTTAAATAGAGATCAAATTTTTATTAGGGGCCATATTTATTTAAATATGTGGAGATCTATATGTGATATTGGACTATGATATTCAACCCAATATAATAATTATTGGTCTAAATTACATCTATGGATTTACATGTACAAGCTTTCCCATGAATTTTGGGATCCATGAATTGTGAATTTTTTTTGATGAAACCATTGGCAATATTGTTTGTAATAGAAGGGATAAGTTGGACATGGATTTTTATATGTATTCCAGAATACGTGTTAATGTAATCTTGTCCAAACCAATTCAATATGTGGTTCATCTCTAATCTTATTCAAGAATATGGAAGTAACATCTCGATAGTGGTTTCCTTTTTTTTGTGCTTCAAATGTATAAAAATTGGGCATAAGATGGGTAATTATGGAAATAATTTCATGATGAAGGTCTCATTAGTTTTTAATCCTACTTCAATTATGTTTAAGAAAATTTGGCAAAGGAAAATGAAGGTAAACCCTAAGGATAAAATGAATGAGATATCTAAGAGGATTGGAGATCAAGAGGATGAGACTAGAAGTAATATGAGGATTGATGAGAATAAGGTGAATGAAAATGAGTAAACATGGCTCATTAGAGGTAAGGAATAATAGGTTTCATCTCTCTAAATTGAAAAACCTTATCCCAATGTAGGGAACTAATGATTTTGTTGAAAAAATGAGAAATTTGAGCTTCAAGGAAGAGGCCAATTATTTGGTGGGGACAAAGTTATCAACTAGGTAAGTAATGAAGCATAATTTTAAGGAGATAAGTATAAATACTAAATACAATATATGATTATAATATCTAAAGTTTTTGATCCTCATGGATGATTGAGATCAATGCTCAATGAATCTAAGAGAAAGGCAAATAGTGCAACATATTTTAGAGGTACTAGAGAAATTATATTAAATAGGGATAAAGCTAAGGGTAATAAGTTGGTTTCAAGTAGATATATTACTAAGATAAAACTCTAAACTAATACTAGTACTCAATAGATTAGAGGTAGGATGATGAACCAAATTAGATTAAAAATGAAAGAACAGGAAACCCTAGAGTGTGTCAATCAAAATACCTTAGAGATTTTTATAATTTGTGGAGTATAATACCCATCCAACAATAAACCATGAAGATCCTAAGTTGAATTTTTAGAATATTAAATTATTTTGACAAAGGGCACCTAGTCAACTGGATTTTAGAAGAAGGTATACAAAATGTTTTACTATTCCAAGAAACTATGGTGGAAAAAGATCAATTATTAAAAAAAGTCAAAGAGTTTTGGTGATCATATGAATTTTTTTTTGTTTATATTGTGGGAAGTGTAGGTGTATTTTCATGTGTTGTAATCCTATACATTTTACAAGTAAAATTATTATCCAAACACTCCATGAGATAAACATTTTCTTTGAATCTTATAAGGTATGTCTTGATTTTATTCTTTCTAATGTATATGGTCTAATTAGGATTGAGGAAAAAATGAATGCTAAAAACATAGGGAATATTAATAATGCATATCTATGAATTTAATTGATTATTTGAGGATACTTCAATACAATCCTAAACACTAAGGTAAAAATGGGGGAAATACATAGTCTATCAAAGCAATCAGGATTTCAATGATTTCTTAGCCAAGAATGTTTTTATTGATATGGAACATAAAGAAGGAATAGTTACTCATACCAAAAAAATACAATGATAATGCACTATTTTTGAAAGAGTGGAGAGTTTTTTTATTAGGCTATAATGGGAACTAAAAAAATTTAGATTCTTGTTAGAAATCCTATGATTTTATAGTTTAGACCATTGTCCTATAAATTTGGTGTATCCCCTTCAAGATGGAATTAATGTGGTAAATTACTATCTTTTTTTTTTAATATAGTGAAATGGTGGACTATAGAGTAAAAGTCTAAAAAGAGGTTTTTACTAGTTAAAAAGTTATAGAATGTGAATCAAGAGGTGAAAAGGTGGAATGAGTAGAAGTTTGGTGACATATTTCAAATAATGGTTTCTTTATTGGATGAAATAGAAATGATGGATAAATGGGTATATGAGGATATTCTCAAGAAAGAAAAGGTAGTAATGATAAAAATACAAGATGCTCTAAGTATCGAGGAAGCCTTATGGAAATAGAAATATAGAGTTCAGTTTAATGAGGGAGACAAAAATACATTTTTTCCAATTATACATCATGGTTAGAAGAAACATCAATAATATTGATAAATTTGTCCTTCCAAGTGTGGAGGTTGTTTAAAAAAGTAGTAAATTAGAAACTTGGTAGAAATTTTTTCAAAGATATCCTAAAAATAAATAATGTTACAATTAAACTATTTTAGAAGTAATTTATTGTAAATATTCTGAGATTGATTAGGGATGATGACAATTATATTATATTAAATCCTTTTTTGAAGGAATGAAAATTTCAAGCTATAACCTCCATGGTAAAGTATAAGACTCTAGGGCTTAATGGATTCCAAGCAGCGTGTTTTCTATTTTTGGGGAATATTGTGGGAAAATATGTGTTTGAAGTAGTTTAAGAATGCATGTGGGAAAAAATATTATTATAGAATGGAATATGACCTCTTTTTCCTTAATTCAAAAAATTAAATCCTTGAGTCTTTTCATTCATTTAGACCAATATCCCATCTAATACCATTCAAAATATTTTGACTAAAATTATACCTAGAAGATTAATGAAACTCCTTAATGTCTCAATTTCAAAGGAGAAAACCAATTTCTTGATGGTTAATAAAATATTAGATGGAATAATTATTTCTCAAGAGGATATTCACTTAAATTCTCGAAGGAAAAAATAATCCATGTTCATTACATTGGATATGAATAAGGCTTATGACAAGGTCACTAAGATTTTTAATAAAAGTATCAAGGTAATTCTAGTTTATGAAGAATGTCAAGCCCTATATCTATTTATATAAGGGGGATGTGACATTGGACTCTCTATAGTCAGGTTCATGTTGGGTTAGTTAATGATAACATATGCCACACCAAGAACCCAATGCTTATAAACTTAGATGGCCCTTGACTTACTATTATTAGTTGGTTATAAACCTGACCCATCCAATCTACATAATAAATTATTTGTTTGGCTGGTCCTATCCCTATCTCAAAATCTAGTCTGATCCGACTCGATGTTGGATAAAATTAATTTATAGATACATTTTTATCCTGACTTTATCCATTCTCATTATTGATGTTCTATCTAGATTATTTAAATATTTAAAGGTATTTAATTGGGGACCATATGATGAGCTTTAGAAATAATCCTCATCTTGATACTTAGGTTATTACATAATGATATTTTGTTTTGATATTTCCATCTCCTTAAAATCATATTTTTTTAATATGCTCATATAATATGATATATATATATATATATAGATATGTGTGTGTGTGTGTGTGTGTGTGTGTGTGTGTGTGTCTATATATATATATATATATATATATATATATATATATATATATATATATATATATATATATATATATATGTATGTATATATATGTATATATATGTATGTATATATATATGTATATATGTATATGCATATATATATATATATGTGTGTGTGTGTGTGTGTGTGTGTGTGTGTGTGTGTGTGTATGTATGTGTGTGTGTGTGTGTGTGTGTGTGTGTGTGTGTGTGTGTGTGTGTGTGTGTGTGTGTGTGTGTGTGTGTGTGTGTGTGTGTGTGTGTGTGTGTGTGTGTGTGTGTGTGTATAATGTTGGTCTTAGTTTAAAATAATATTTTTATATTATAAAATGTAATTGTAGATAAATAAATTTTATTTATGTAGTATTCTAGTCTTGTACACTCAGAAAATATCCATAAGGCTATACCTTTCAGTTATAGACATGTCTTGTGTCAAAAGGCTTGTGTTCACTATCTCTTTGTGCCTAAAGTGCTTATCTCTTTATCTAACCATTATTATTATGATGACCAAGCCTTCTATATTGTATAAAAATCTCTAAACCTGATTAGCATCCTTCACTACTAGTTTTGGACATGCAACTATTTTCTAGCTTCCTGAATACTTGTATCCCAGACATAAATCTACATCAATGCAAGTGTCCACCTTTACTAAAAAGTGTCTAGTGACCAAAATTCATCCAATTTACAAATGAAAATTATCCTAAATGTCAACCTACATTATTTAGTGTGAGATATTTTCAAAAAGGATTGGTATATATACAAGATTAACCCTTATTCATTCCTCACCTAGAAATCACATACAACTCACAAGTCAATATACCAAGAAGCACTAATCAAGAATTAAAGTGATAAAACATACCTTATTCATATATATTTCCATATTATACATAGGATCAATATTTACACATGTCTAAAGTGTTCAAAGATAATCCCATGAACCATATTTGACAATTTACAAGCTAGGTCATTGCATGTTTATGGTTATCACACATTACATATTTGTGCACACATAATCCAATACATAGAGGATAACTACATAAGTCTAAGGCCCTCTTTGGAGTATTAGATATGTAAGAAACACCTAGTAATAGAGGGGTCCTAAGGGTAGTTCAACACCATGAGCCCACTAGCCCATAATTTCCATAGTCACTCCAAGGGTGAAAAAGCTAGGGTTTGATCATTTGACAAAGAGAGAAAGCCTATGCACTTGGTATAAAGAAATCAAAATATAGGTGATATAAAACCTAGAAGAATCCATCTAGTCACATCTAGATCAAGTCAATATTACATACATAACACCTCCATTGAAGTAAGACACTTATGTTGATGTAATTATCTAGATCCAAGGTAAGCATTCGAGGCCACAAAAAGAATATTCTCAAAATATGATTATTGTTTTAGGATCATCTTCTAGTATAATTCTATCATGTTCTAGATAAAATTACATGAACATAGTAAATGAGCTAAGTATCATTGTTCCATATTTATGGTAACATCTATCAATAGTTATAATTTTAATTTTTTATAAATCTCAGTTGTATAACTTTATAATATTATTTATTTGAGTTTTTATTAATTGGTTTGCTCATTAGATTAGTTCATCATCCTTATGAAAAAGCTAATCTACCCTTAATTATATTTATTCCCTTATCTAAGCTTCACTTTAAGGAAAACCTATAAAAAATCCAATGAAAATTATGAAATTAAAAAATATCTTACATAAAATATACCAAAAATGTCAAAAAAATCAAATATTCTAAAAATACCAAGAACATTCAAATTTTTCAAAAAAACCAAAAGTTTTCAACATGTTCTTAGTTATAATATTTATTATACATATGTTTTTTTGCTCTATATTAGTAGATAACATATCATTCTTTCCTATATACACGTGTTTAATGCTTCATTTGAATGCGATACATACATGCCCATGCACATGATATATTCACATGCAGACATTGGGATTTACCTCCACTCATGTCCTAAGTACATTGGGGGAATCTACTTATTTGATCATGAAACACCTAGGTTAAATTATTCTATGATCACTTTAGGGTTTTTTTAAGGGCCCCTAGGAAAAATCCTTGTGTAATTTTTTGGCGAATATTGAAAAGTTAGTTTTAAAATGGAGGTGAATCGAAGGGAAAGTAGTTTCATTGGGAAGGTAAATCATATGCTCCATCCTCTAGACTCTAGAGTCTAGAGAGTGTCTATATTTGGTGGACACCATCTAGAGATTGTGAAGAGTGTCTAGAGCCTGTAGATGGAATTCAAAGCTTGTGGACAATGTTTAGAGTATGTGGATGATGTTTAGAATGTGTGAATGTTGTCTAGAGACAATGGATGATGTTTAGAGTCTGTGGACATCATCTAGACTCTCTAGACATTTTTGAGATAAGGAAAAGGCTATCCACACCTTGCAAAGGGCATCTAAACCTAGTATATTTTGTCTAGAGCCTGTAGATAATGTCTAGAGCCTATGGATAATGTCCAAATGTCATAGATATTATTCATAGCCCATGGACAATGTACATAGCCCATGAATGGAATCTAGAGTGTATGAACAACATCTAAAGCATGTGGACATCTTCTAACGCTTTTGGATGGTATCCAAATCTTGTGGATTGAATCTAGAGTGTGTGGACATCATTTAGACCTAGTGAATGCCATTTAGAGGCTATTGATGCTTTTAAGAACATGTTAATGCCATTTTTAGGGTGTGGACATTATTTAAATCTCATGGACAGTGTCTAAAGTGTGTGGATGACATCCAAACTCAGTGGATTATGTCAAAAGGATGTGTATGGTGTTTAAAGCCCATATACACCATCCAAAGGGTGTGGATGATGTCTAAACCTCATGCACAGTGTTTAGAGCCTATGACCACCATTTAGGGGTAGTGGCTGGTGTCTAAAATATATGGACACTATCTAAACTAGATAAATGGTGAATAGAGTGTGTGAATGGTGTCTAGACTTGGTGGACACCATCTAGAGGCCTTAGATGTTGTCTAGAGACTAAGGATGTAATCTATAGGGTGTGGACACTATTTAGAGCTTTTGGACAGTGTCTAAAGTGTGTGGACAACATCCAAACTCAGTGGAAATAATCCAAAGGACATGGATGGTGTTTAGAGCCCATAGATGTCATCTATAAGGCATGGATGATGTACAAATCCTCTTAATACCATCTATGGGTAGTGGTTAGTGTCTAAAATTTGTGGATGTCATCCAAACTAGATGGATGACACCTAAAACCCATAAATGCTTTATAGAACTAGTGGATGATGTCCTAAACAAGTGGTTGCCATCCAAGCATGGTAGATGGCACCTAAAAAGGGTGGTCATCTTTACCTTATCCTAAATTCATGGGAGAGTGATTATGCCCTATATATATATATCCCTTTCCCCTTCTCTTTGTACATTTATCTTGTATACATAGCCCAAATCTCTCTCATCCTCTAGAGTTATACCCTAAAACTCATCCTCTATTCTCATTTCTCAATCCCTATGGCTTGCAACCCATATCTTATGTACCTATTCACAAATTTCTCTACCAAAATCTTATTTGCCCAAAAATATTGAGTATTCTAGAAGATAAAAAATCTTACAGTGATTGGATTGACTAATGTTATCTGAGATGCCTCATTTACATGCCCTACTATGAGACAAACACAAATTTACTGAACATACTTGTGTCTAGTTACAAACCTTCTACTGGAGAGTTTCCTTTCAGCCTCAACTCTCAAACTATTACTTTTAGCACCACTCCTTCAAATATTTAGTGATTATTAGAAATTCCACATAGAAATGTGGATCCTATGTCCATGAAATTTGTTTTGTCTGAAGAAGATAAAATTTATCTATAAAATCACTTGGATATAAATACATCCACCTCAGTAGGTAATCTTGTTTTCAATAATTAATATTCAATGTTTTATGTATGAAATTAAAAATTAAATGTCTCAATTAAAGAATGAAAATAATTTTTTGCTTTCATTACATGCACCCCTAATTGTTAGAGAAGGGGTGTTTCAGTTAAAAATATCACAAACCCATATCTAGAAGTCCTTATTGAATTTTTATAGGTAAGGATTATTTTACAGGGAAAACTTGTAGATATCCCCTTTTGGGCTATAGTATACATTGTCCAATCTCTTGGAGGACAAAAATTTAATTAGCATACATTCATTTCAAATAAGATAAGAAATGATTTGGATTATACCTTTCAAAATGACAATTATGTAATTTTAATTTCTAATTATATATTGGGTTTGTACTATGAGGTGTACCATGAACTAAGGGGAACAATTGTTCCAACAATATTGCATGAAAACATGATGTCTAATTTTATGGCCCTTATTGATTTGGAGGTAAGTTTAAAGTGTACTAATTCATAAAATTTTCATATTATTAGCATGTTACAATGCAAATTATTTATGTTTCTTTATAGTAGAGAAGAGAATCTATTTCTCAATCCATAAGAAAAGCTACACTAAACAAATACCATCTCATTGAGGGATCTGGGGATTCTTAGTCTGATAGGGTTGATGCCATAGATTCTAGTGTGGTAACAACATTTATAAGGAATAAGAAGATGTGGAGATCTATCTCATCTACTATTGCACATTAATTAGGCCCCTTAGGCACATCCCTAGGTTTAAATCTAGGTTTTAACTTTTTATTGAAATTTGATGTAATAATAAAAAAATGGAATTATTAATGTTTTAATTCCTTTCATAGTGGCGTCTAGCATTGGAAACATTACCCATCAACTTGTGCAACATTTACCTTATGTGTAAGGTATTTGACTTCATGTTTTCAATTATGGTATTTTTATAGTACATGAAATTCAATATGTTAAATTGAATTTTTATTTGAATGAGAATTTAAGTGTTTGAAAAAAATGAATCTTTGCCTTTTCTTATAATACATCCACCATAGTAAAACATATTGGTGACTTGGAGTATGGATCTTAAGTCTAATGTCTCTGACCTTTAGCTTAACTTAATTTAAATTTTGATGAAGTTTGTTTATTGATTAGATATGTAAGTTTTTATTATAGGGTAATGCTCAATAAGAATTAATATGCCACCTCTCCCAGCCCCACCCCCTCATGGTGTATAGACTAGGGGGAGAATTTACCAATTCCAATAGGTAGTAGGAGAACAATTCATATAACAACATCATAGTTCCCTAGTTTTTATATTAGAAGAGTGTTTGGTGCAACAGGTGCCATGACACTTTTATAGAATATTGATATTGATGATGCTTTCCTTGAGGGTATTGATTCAATTATTATAGATAGATTTGTTGCACACAATATTATTTAGGGATATCAATTCTAGGCTTATGAAAAAATAATTGGATGTGGTTCTTCTAGTTCACCACCTAAACCATGCAATGATGAGGAACAATCTCTTGATGAATTGACATCCTTTCCATTGAATAATATTGTTGTAGATAATGTTTTTGATTCATTAGATGACATTGTATAGAGTGATTTGAACGTTTTAAAATAGTGGGAGATTCAGGGAAAGGATTTGGTAAAATAATTTAATGTGTTATCATAACCATTCTCAAAGATATTATTTATATTCTTTGGTTTAAAATGATCAGTCCAAAATTGATGTGTTAGTGAATCAAGATGAATAAGGATCTATTTATATGATAAATCCATACAATGATAATACTTTAGATGTTATTATTAATAGATTGAAAAATTTGAATGTAGAGGCACATGCTTATTAGAACAAATGGGTAAGAGACCAAAACCTTTGCTGCCTTGCCAAGCAGAGAGGGATAAAGCTTTGGTAAGTAATTACTTTTTTATCAAATTTTTTATCACAATTTAATAATTTTTATCTAACCAAATTTATTTTAAACATTGAATTCAAAATATAATAACCTCAATAATGAATATTCATTTGGAAAAAGTGCATAAAATCTTAAATGTAACAATTACATTTAAATAAAAACTTTTGATAGTTAACAAACAAAATAAAACATTAAGGAAGATAATCAAAGAGCCTGGAATGGATCCAAATGTTCTTCTGAAGGAAAAAAAAGATGTGGATCCATTTATCCTATCGGCATGAGATATAATGCAGGAAAAATATCAATAGTTACAAATATTAATTGTATAACTAAGGATCTTGTTAGAGGTGTTTTACATTCAGATTCAAGGAAGGGGAAGCTAAGACAACAACATCCACATCTAAACAACAAATTGGAACTCATGTTGAATGATATTTATTTAGTGCATGTATCTCTGTTTAATGAAAATGGATCAAAGAATATGGAATTAATGATTATATATATATATATATATATATATATATATATATATATATATATATATATATATATATATATATATATATATATATATATATATATATATATTATGTTGAAACTTAAAACTTTGAAAGTTTATATTTTAAATTAAAGTTTGAAAATTTAAATATAAGTCTTTGTTTCTATTTTATTATGTGCATTTTATCTACGACAAGTTAATTTTGTCCATTTTTATATATGTTATGTTGAAAATGGAAAGTTTATATTTTAAATTAAAGTTTTCAAGATTAAATATAAATCTATGTTTCTATTTATTCTATGTATTTTATCCATGAAAAGTTTATTCTATGCATTTTTATTTATGTTATGTTGAAATTGGAAAATTTATATTGTAAATTAAAGTTTTCAAGATTAAATATAAGTCTCTCTTTCTATTTTATTCTATGAATTTTATCCATTACAAGTTTATTCTATGCATTTTTATATATGTTATGTTGAAACTGAAAAGTTTATATTGTAAATTAAAGTTTGAAAGTTTAAATATAAGAATTTGTTTTGTAAATTTGAGAAGTTTACTACTTAATATGTATAGTGATAACATTATAATTCATTGATGTATAATATTTAAAACCACATGAAATGATAAAACAATAAATTCATGTTGTAAAATAAATATTTTTCATACATATAACCTGAATATATTGTTTGACAAAGTTTGAATTTTAAATAATTAGAATATAACACAATTTTTAAAAAATAATACGATAACATAGTTTATGAATTCTTGTAAATTACATAATAGAAAAATTTCCTTGATTTATGATACAAATAATAATATAAAAATCAATTGTACAATTGAAAGTTGAAACTTACATACTAATATTCAGGTAGCTAAAATAATTTTTGAGTAGCACTTTCTTCTTAATTGTCTTTTATATGTATTGTATCTGATGCATATAGAGTCTTGATATCTGGATTATCTATGTCATTTACTATATTGCTAACTCTTCTTCTTTGACTAAAGTGAATTCCAAATTTAAAGTGCTATATCATAGGGAAATGCATCCACTACATAACGTGAAACACACAATCTCAAACATGTGTCTAGATTTGTGTCCAGTCTATTAATTTTTTTTGATTTAATAAAAGATAATGCACTAAATAATATTTCATCTTCCAAAAAGCCCAAAATCATTATTTGGTAGAATTCATACGATAAAAAATGTATAATTATATATTCCTGTAGGATGGTACTTAGATACAATTTTTTACATAGCCTTGTAATAACACCACTTTTAGTTGGCTCCTTTAGACACTTATATTGATCAATCATTATGAATCCAAAATGGGTAGACTATGTTCTCAATACATATTTTCAAAAAATACTTGGAATTTCAACTCCATTGATATCTATATAATTTTAAAAATGTTTAATAAGAGTGCCCATATATCTAAGAAATAAATTATTGATTTATTCTTTATCATCCTCATTTGTTTAAAATATGGGATTCACCACTGCCATGGCGTCAAGAAACTCATCCCTTTGAAACCATTCTCTAATTTTTGTAATTAAGATATCCTTTATCTTTGTCAATTTTATCCTTGTTTCTATTAGCCTTGTTTCATTAAGAATACATGTTACAAGTATTTCTTCAATTTCTAATCCTACTAAATCAACTTATTTTTGGAATGTGTGTAGTGGTATTTCCTTTCCATTCATGAAGATACAAAAATGATCATGAATATTGAATTTCAAATAGGATTTTGGATCCTTACTATCTGTTAAAGTTTTCCATCTAGGAAAAATAGGAAGTTTAAAACTATTTTGGCTCGAGTACAAGACATCAAGAGATTGACAAACCCATTTTTTCAAATGTATGAAGTCTACAATATATTGATCTCTCTTGAGCATGTCTAATAAAAAAAATTATTTAATTAAACATTGGAAGAATACCACAAAGTGTTAAAGTCATTTACAAATCCATTAAATGGTACAGCAAATCCTTTGCCTTGTCAAGTTTCATATGATATTTAAACGTAAAACCTGCTAGTGATGGATATTCTTCAAAAATTCTACATGAAGGCTCATACATGGAATCCATATTGTATCATTATCTTTTAAAAGATTTTTACCATCAATAACCCCAATTGAAAATTTATGAAATTATAAAAACCTTTTAAGACTTCTTGACATATAAGGGTGTAAATCACATATAAGTTCCTCCACTTTTTTAACATTTTCAAACGTGCTTACAATTTTGTATACAAGATTCATTTTGTGGGCCATGTAATGAATTGAAATCATAAATGAGGAAATCATTGTCTATAGTCAAACACAAAAACCATTTTTGTTCCACTATATTACTACTACACCATCAGCTCTAACACATACCAACTTCATAGTTATATCATAATCATCCATCCCAACAATATCCTTCAAATTAGAAATAAATAACTTGAAAAAGTTTTTCGCATTGCCATTTTCAACCATTTTATGTATATATAATAGATGAGGTGTCCTTAAATTTTTTATCAAAAGTCTAAACATGGATATGAACCCATGCCATGTTGTCAATTGTTGTGACCTCATCAATGGACATTGATATAAAGCTTGCATTTTTAACTTTTTCTTTCAAATATTCTTTCTCAATCATCGTAAGATATTTTGCCATGTCCCAAGCACTACCATCTAACCAATGTGATTGTGGAATGTTATGAATTCCATTATGTTGAAGTAGAGTTTTATAATTTGAAAATTTAGATATAGGTCTACTTTTTTTTAGAATATGATAGATCATTAAGAATTGTATATTTTTGGCATGTTGATTCGACTGAATAACTTTTCCTATTTGAGCTATAATTATTCCTTCTTTATCAATAAGATGTTGCATATGTTTTTGATTTATTTCATACTGTACCACATATCTAACATGTATGCATTCATTAGCATATTTATATCTATGAGTCATTTTAAATTTGTCCATCTTGTTCAACTGACACATAAACTTTGCCACAATATTTATTAATTATTTCTAGCTTAAGTTGAATTTTTTGGTCCTTTCCTAATTTCCAAGAAAATATTAGGCATTTACATTTAGTTGGGGTATACATAATATTTATGGATCTATTGGTTTAATGAAAGGAAATTTTATTGCCTAGTCAAACTTAAAAAACCTTCTAATTATCCATCTGCTTCTCTTTCTCCACACATATTTATGAGTACTTTATCTGGTATATTGATCTCATCATTTGGAATATCCTCAAGTCTCCTTTTCACTGGCAAAAATTGGGGACTTTAATTTTAGACGGAAGTTGTTTTATGAGATATATAAATTTTTTTTAGTGTTTGTATTATATCATTTGGTTTGTCATTAACTATAGCCATGCCATATTTAGGAATGTCTTCAAGTGGTGGCATGGCATCATCAATAATATCTTCAAATGGTGAAATAATTTTGTGATTAAATATTCTATTTGGAAAACCACACTCAATTAAGGGATCTGCATGTATAAATATTTTGATATTATCCTTAAAATGCTAAATAATAGTTATTACAAATAAATAAATAAATTTTACAAATCATTTAGTACCTATATTTTGAGTGGGTGTAGGTTGAATTTGCTTGGTTGTTCTTATTATCTACTCAAAATAAGATAATATGTTCTTTGTCATTGATAATTATCCTAATTTCTTACTTTTATCACAAGATGACTTGTAAACATTTTATTTCTATACAAGATATGGCTTGCCACTTTAGTACTATGTAGTCAGTCATCCTTTCTATGTGGCCACTGTTTAGAGTCCCTATAGATGTCAAGCATTACCAAGACTTTTAGTCATCACCCAACACTTTTAGATGTTACCTAGTCCTTATGAACATTGTCTAGGCTACCAAGTCATTGCCCAAACCCTTAAACAAAGTCTAGATCTTGTGGATGTCATCCAATCTATCTACTCATCATCTAGATTCTCTAGATGGCATCTAGAGCATATGAACATTGTATAGGCTATCTAGTCACCATCTAAACCTTATGTATGGAATTAGACTTTATGGATGTAATTTAATCTATCTAATCATCATTTAGAGTTTGTGGATGGAATCCGAACCCTATGGACACCAGCTAAGTTATTTGGTCACCATCCAAACTCTATGGATGGGGTCTAAACCTTGTGAACATCATCTAGACCTTATGGATGCCATCTAACCTTTATATTCACCATCTAGAATATATAGATAGTTTCCAAAATATATGGATGTTGTCCATGTTATTTATTTACCATTTATACCTGATGGATGGTGTCTAGAGCCTGTAGACATCATCTGATCTATCTAGACATCATCTAGATGCCATAAGTGTTATCTAGGCCTTATGGACACTGTTCAATCTATTTAGACACCATATAGACCCTATGTACATCATTTGATCTATTTAGATGTTGATTAGACCTTACAAATGATGCCCAAACTCTATTGATGCCTTCTAATTATGTTATCTATCTAGGGTCGGTTGTTTCTACCCTGCCATCAAGTTCATGTCATCTTTTGTGGGTTGAATTTATGATCTCGATCTTCTATGAAATATATTATATATGTTGTATGCGGTGTATAATATATGTTAGTGAAATAGTGCAAAATGTCTTTTTATGAAATGGTGATTTATAGTCAAAATTTTGGAATTAGTTATCAATGGTAGGTGAGCTGACCTATAAATCATATATACAACGTAAAATTTTTGACAACCCAATGCTCTTTCTAGGTCTGATAAAATAGCCAAATATAGATTTTGGAAAATGGAATATTTATGGATTAATGAAGATTTAACACTTAAAAAACTTAGATCACTTTTTGCTATCATGTTTATGCTTATATACTTACACATGCCTCTATTTATGCTTATACATCTCATAGTGTACTTGATATTCTGTGTACTTAACATTGCTTATAAAAACATATGTTTAGTAACTAGTATGATATGTTCATGTTGGTTATCTATTTTTATTGTTTGTTATTGTCTTACATTCTTTTTCTTATTGGAGCATTTGAATGTGCTATATTGATTGTGGCACCCATGCCATATTCTCCTATGTGTACATTTGACTAAGTCACAATCCTTTGATTGTGTGAAATTTGATTATGCCCCTTGTATGAAGTCATGTTGGACCATTTATTGTAGCTTTGATTTTGAGTGATCTGGTGTGTGTGCTTGATTTAATTATGAATTTGTATTATTACTATCTAGACATTATCATGATCTGCAACATGCATCTTAGGATGATGTGATCACATAATGCATGCCTAGAATTCT
>JARHVA010010372.1:0-55000 GCA_037957365.1 Torreya grandis | reverse complement strand
GGGCATATTGCTACTTTCAAAATTTTTATCTTTTTATGACTATTTCCATTGATCATAGTGAATTTATTTACAATGACTATACATGAATTTCTCTAACTCATACTAATCAGATTGAATTTTCAAAAAAAAAAAAACTTGTTTTTATATATGTTATGATGACATACATTGATTATGTAGGTTAACCTTTATTGTTCAAAGCATGATCAATGTTATTATTTATTCTTAGTTTAAATATAATCATTATTTGAAATTTTCTTATCTATTATGTGTGGACATGATCCTCATGTGTCATTTTCTTATCTATTGTGTGTGGATTTGTACCTTGAGTGGCATTTAATTATCTATTTTTTGTGGTCCTGAGCTTTGTGTGACATTAAGTACTATTGCATGTGCTTTATTATGTGTGTCATGGCCATGAAATCATGTGTGATGATTTGAATCTATTTTCTATTTGTGGATACATCTAGGATTGTATATTAAACTTGATTGTGTCATGATTTATATCATGAACTCTTATTCTTATTTGTGGTGCAATGATATACATCATGTATTATTATATGTATTTATTATTTAGCTTATTAATGCTAACTGATTTGACACCTAATAACAAAGTTTCAAATGGATATATTTATCTTTACATAAAACTTATATGCATTAGATACATGTTTCATATATACTCAAATTCTTTATTCTTACTATGATGATATATTATCCACATGTTAGTACATTATCTACACAATTTATATCTTTTATATATAACATTATGCATTTAACTTCTTGTTTTGAGATGAGTAATTCATAAGTTATATTTATCACCTAAAAAAGGTAAACAATGGATTTTATTAGAGACTAAGTCTCCATAGTTATGAAAAAAATATATTTTCATCACATATTACTTCATAATGGTATATGTTTATGGTTAGCCAAAATGGCTACCATAGGTCACTACATTTCAAAACTTGTTAGCTAAGTTTGTTTAAATTTGTTGATAGCCTTTTTTGGTCATGTATTTGAGGTCATGATTTATCTTGATGGTATCCTACCAAGTTGTCTTAGGTTATTTTAGAGTCCCTTACAAGGTACATTCAAAATGGAAATCATGTTACCTCATCTTGATAGCTAGTCTTCATGGTCTTGACCCTCCATGATGCGGTTTAGCATAGTTTAAGGTAGTTTTGAAAAAATTAAGGTTTTTTGTTACTTTTAATTATTTACTTGTTGTATCCTTGTAATGTTTCCCTTGAGGGTAATCAAGTGTGAGGAGTAACACCATGCAAATGGAGGTCACTTAAGACCATGTGGAATTCATGAAATATTATGTCATACTCTATAGAATAGGTACAATCTCCAAAATGTGTCAAAATATCTTCTTCTAATGTATATCAAAGTTTCAACTCTCTTTTGTCATTTGATTCAACTCTAATTATGGCTCAATATGAAGTGTTGGAAATAAAAGATAGGTTGAAAGAGTTTTGGACATTACATCTACATTGTGCTTGCTAGGAAGACTCTATGAACATCTCACACAAGGAAATCATTCAAATGACTAGACTCCATTGCATGAAGAAGATGTTTTTATGAGTTTTTATAGGTTTCCATGCATGATCAAAGAATCTCAAGACAAGGGAAAAATGAAACCAAGTGGTGAAGCATCTCTATGGCACCTTATAACATCACAAAGCTCAAATATATGTTTGGGAAAGATTTAGATGTCCAAGAATGGAAAAACCCCTCTTAACTCCTTCATCAAACTACTTGAAAGCTTAAGAAAGCCAATAAATTTTACATTAGTTCATAGAGGAAGAGAGATATTAGGGTAAATGATATTATGGGATGTTGGATACCCCTATCCCCTTCCATTCCATTGTAATAATTAAGAGTTTCATTGCTCATGTTTTTTAAAGTATCTATAAGAAGTTGACAATATCTTAAACCCTTAAAAAACCCCACAAGATCAATTTCAGAAAATTGTAGGCACTTATAAGTTATTTTTTTATGAGGAAGGTTATTTAAGTTCTTAAATGTCCTATCCATCCTTTTCCACCATATACCAACATATATTTGGCATGTACAAGTATTGAAATGGTAGAATCTTCATATTTAATCAAGTTAAAAGTTAGAAGAAATGGATTTTTGATGATTTTAGGGATTAAAATAGATGAGAGCATGTTGGTGAGATATAAAACCACCTCCAAGTCTCCTAAATTCCCACAGGATCTAAAATTCCTCATGAGCATGGTATTTATTCTAGGTTATAAGTGGTAGTCCATTAACAGTGTTGGTTTAGGTCTCTCATGGGGTTTTCAAGTGTGAGTAGATAAGTAATAGGTATATGGAAGAGGTAGGAGTGTTAGTGATGATATAAAATAAGATAAATGACCTTAAAAATTCCATATATTATTCCCAATCCTATGTGAGGGTCCAAAAAATACCAAAGATCACTTACATCTCTTTGTACAAGATTGGCTAATATGACCTTGAAGAACATGATAGAGATCAGTTGGGATACTAAGGCTAACTTGACTAGACCAAATAATGTAAGAGATACCATGAAATATGTGTATCAAGTTTAAATGGTGTCACTAATGACTTCCCAAGTATCCTAGGTGAGAGAATGCAAGAAGATACAAGGTCTAATAGGTGTAAAACCCTAAAAGAGCAATTTTACTTTTAGATTCAACCTTTTGAATAAACAAATAAAAATGATAATTTTATTGTTTTAAATAGGAATAATTACACCTAAATAAATTATTTAATAATATAATAATATAATTCCCAATTTAAAACACTTTATTCATTATACCTACAAGTCTATTTCATAATCTTATAGTGTTTGTTTCAAGAGTTGGGTCAAGATTCTAGTTATGTGGTAGATTTGTGGGTGTCTTAAGATAATATAAAGGTATTTAAAAGTAAAAGTGTATTTTATTTATTTTAATATAGTTTCCATGAGGTATATTGGTCAGGTAACAACAAATGAATGTCTTTTTACTCAAAATTAGCCTTGATTATATATACCTACATTCCTGCCTACAAGAGTATTGAAAAGATGTACCTTGTGTTATTAGACATAAGGAATGGGGTTGTATGAGGTGTCAAAGTAATTAATTAGTGTTTATAATATATTTACAAGTGTGAATATGAGTAAACATTGAAGATCAGATCTATTCTTGAACTCTAACAGAGTATTAGGCCTAGATGTCCATGTATAAGCCTGCCTACAAAAATATGAAGGAATGATGCAAATTTGGGTTTAATCATGAATAATAAATGTTTTTATAAGTCATGGGAACTATTAAATATATATAAAAATTTATTATATGCCTTATAAAGCTAGTAAACCATCAGGTCAGGGGCATTGGGTCTAAAACCCCTAAACTGCCTACAAACCCTCATCATGGCAAAACATGGTTGCAAACCTATTAAAGGATTAAAAAAACATTATAATACTACATATATACATCATAGGATATATAAAATACCTCAATTATTTAAATTTAGGCAAGAAAAGGGAAATTTTTGTGACTTTTATTCTAATAGGCTTATCTTAAGTGTGCTAATTAACTTAACGATTCAAGAAGAGGAGTTTGAAATGCTCAAAATTACATTAGAATTTTGTAAAGGAAAAAATTAATTTTATATATGTGAATATAGTTTCCCTAATATAAATTAGTGGCATCGGTTCATAAGTTTAGGTCTTCAACTTTATGAATAATCATTAACAAGGTTTGCATCTAAAATTACTAGTTTTACCCTTCAAGGAGCTCGATGGAGAAGAAATATGGTTTAAGTGGATATAATACACATGAATTATCTTAAAATAATTATTATGTTATCTAAGGATATCATAGGCACATGTTTGATCCATTATTTGGCACATGTGGGTAGAATAGGTACAGAAAATGGCTTAGGAGACTACTTTTCAAGCCTATTTACAGAGGGGTAAGTGGGTCTAAGTTTCCAAAGAAGTTGAGAAGAATTGTTTTATCCTAGGTATAGGTATTAATGTCATATAAAATATTTTTTTATGGGTCTTCATGATGATATAATAGGTTTCATGTAGAAGATTCAATCCTAAATAAAGACTGCTCTCTTGTTTGCATAAGAGAAGATAGGTTGCAGACCTTATAAGGTCATGTAATGGAAAAAAGGCCTATAAACACCATGTAGACACCTAAAACCATTATTTAATGACATTTCAGGGCACTTTAAACTTTAATTCTAAATTCATAGAGCATGAACAAGGATAAAACATAACCCTCAAACCTATTTGGATCTCTATTACATGAGTTGTTGGTAGCTTTATTCAAAGATCCATGATGATAGGTTATATATAATAGCTTATTGAAAGTGGTTTATGAGATTGAAAAATAATCCTATTACCTTAGACTATATCTATATGGATTAAATAATCCACATAGATAATATTCAAAAAAAATATTAGACCTAACATGCAAAATAGACTTATTCTCTTTGCTTTCTTTTAGTCCAAGCCAACTTTGGTATAAACTTACATGTTATAATTAGAGGGATTAGTTGGATAAGATTCCAAAGATAAATATTAATCTTCACCAAGATAGGAGGAGAATTAAAGGGCCAAAAATTATAGTGGTTACCAAGGATATCAAGATGCCATGTGCCAAGACTCCAAGTTTTAATTGTCCCTTAAATAGATGAATTATAAATCCTCAACCAAGTAATACTATGCCACCTTAAAGATCATCATATCATCAGTAACACATGTTGAAGAGAGTGATATGACTATTCTCTCATCCTCCACTTGGCATGCAACTGATTTGTGATGAATGACACTTGTCATGGGATCCCCCAATGTTCCTTATCTCTCTCCTCTCTCATTTCTCCTATATGTACTACCTTATTTGGCATTGTATGGATCATAAAAATATGTATGGTGAATTCCTTCTCAAATAACACTTGTAGTTCACCTCTAAAATGAATACATGCTAATTTATAGTCTTCTCAATGTTATAACTAATGTATATTTAGGGTAGTTTGATGAATGTTAGTGATAAATAATTACAACATCCTCTCATTTGTCTCATCTCTTTACCCCTTTACAGGTTGTTAGTCATATTAGCATGTCATATTAAGTGTGTTACATGATCCTACAATGGCTAAGTGTAGATATTGTTTCACTAGTGTCTCTGTAGTCATATAAAATGTCCAAATTGGTAGTTTGAGTGTGGCTTGTGACACCCAATCCATAGGTCCTTCTTGCATGCTCTTGTGACCCTTATAGACATATTTTCACTCATTACCAGTCATCTAAAAGATTCTAAACAATCATTCCACCTTAGCCAGACTATGTTCCCCATGCAAATCCTATTCCCCTAGGTCTCAAGCCTATAAGATAAGAGTGTCCTACTTGGAATATAGCACCAAACCCAAAGGTGTCCTATTTTTGACGCTCCTATCCATTTAAAATTTGAGCCCTAATGGTTATTTTCATCTGATCCTTATCCTTAATTATGTTAGCATAGTATGAATACATCTGACCCATGACAAATTACTCCCTATAAAATTCCATCCAAATTTCATTTAAAAAGGGGTGTAATAAATCTTATAAAGCAAGCAAGAATACAAATGAAGCACTAAGGCAAACTTCCCTATTCTATACATACATTCACCCAACATAGCTTCAAACATACTCAAACCATCATACTAATCCATAGCCACCTCAAATACTATTAAATTGGAATTTTTGCATCCACATCACACTATTTCACAAAGCACATTAGGTGGGAGAAGTACATACTTCTTGATCCCTCTTTGGAGTATTGGTATGTAGGCAACATGCCCACACAAGGGATGTTCCCCATGCAAATCCTATTCCCCTAGGTGTCAAGCCTATATGATAGGAGTGTCCTACTTGGACTATAGCACCAAACCCAAAGATGTCCTATTTTTGACATTCCTATCCATTTAAACTTTGAGCCCCAATGGTTATTTTCATCTGATCCTTATCCTTAATTATGTTATCATAGCATGAATACATCTGACCCATCATAAATTACTCCCTATAAAATTCCATCCAAAGTTCATTTACAAAGGGATGTAATAAATCTTATAAAGCAAGCAAGAATACAAATGAAGCACTAAGGCAAACTTCCCTATTCTATACATACATTCACCCAACATAGATTCAAACATACTCAAACCATCATACCAATCCATAGCCACCTCAAATACTATTAAATTGGAATTTTTGCATCCACATCACACTATTACACAAAACACATTAGGTGGAAGAAATACATACTTCTTGATCCCTTTTTGGAGTATTGGTATGTAGGCAACATGCCCACACAAGGGATGTGGATTGCACATTCAGGACATCTTACACACTAACCCCATTTTTCTCAAGTGACTCAAACATTATTTTATCAAGCATGATGGAGGGTTAGATTTTGAATATTAAATCATCTCTATAATGAGTTATACCAATAATCAACACTCAATATTTCATAGGTAGGATCATACAAGAACAACATAAAAACCCAACAAGTTTTAGGTCTCTATGATCATTTTGGACAATAACAGTAGGATTGGACTATAACACCAAACCCCAAGGTGTCTTATTTTTATCACTCCTATCTTTTCACTAAATGAAAGACATATTTAGGTTCTCAACACTTTCCCAATCTTGCACAGCTAGTTTCAACCTTTGTATCATCCATCTCAGTCTAGTTTCAAGCTAAGTTATATTTCTCCTTATTTATTGCTATTTTTAAAAAGGTAAAAAAGAAAAATAATTATACAAATTAGGACTATATTTATTCCTATATTATGTAATGATTTATTAATCTAGACCCTTAGTAAATTAGGAATAAAAATTCATTATTCCCAAAAAATTTAAATCATTTGTTGAACCCGACTTACTTCATTTGTGCACAAAAACCCTAGAAACCCTAGGGAAAATTCCTTACTTATTTTTCCAGTATTTTTATAATTTTTTCTTGCATATTTAAATTATAATTTCACATTTTATTTTTAAAATTCATCATAGTAATTTTTAAAATCATTTCTTTCAAACCCTAGTTGAATTTACTAGGTCCCTTTACTTCTTGAGGTATCACCTTACATATTTGTGAACTTCATATCCTTTTTATGCATATTCCAATTCATTTTTTTTCAAATCCTAGATTACATTTATTTAATCTTCTCTTTCATTTTTCAAGTTTTTTTACTTATGCCATTTAATCTCCTTGCATCTCTTCCTTTGAGATGAAGTGAAAGACTTAGTGGCAACCCTCTTGAATTCACCTAGATTCCTCTAACCCATCCATATACCATGGATAAACAACCAACTCAGTTTCCTATTATAGATCCTACACATCTAAATTACACTAATTCCCATGAGGATAATTCTGACAATGAGTAGTATGAGAATAACAATGATGATGTACACCCCAATGTCCATGATCCACTACATCGAGCTCTTGATCCACTTCCACATATTGTTGATAATGATGTTGTCATAAAAAAAGATTTGATTTTTCAAAGTTTTAGAGAGATAATTAGAGAAAAAACCTAAGATGATGCCCTTATATTACAATCTATCATGGAAATTAAAAAGGCTAAGCAAGTTGAGCCTTTCATTCCTTCAGAATAACCAGTTGCTACTGACACTATGGGGACAATTATGTCTCAACAACCCCTTATAGCAGCCTAACCTTCATATGTGGCACCACTAGTTATGACTAGTACATATTCACCTCCTAATTTGGCTACCCTTGTCCAAGAGATAAAATCTCTTCAATCCAAGGCGCTAGATCTTGAGCAAGGTGCCTCTAGACCAACATAGGATTTGGACTCTTTTACTCTACTTCATACACCATTGGCATGCCATAGTGATTCTACACCCTTTCCACTAGGTTTTGTTCAACCCAAGCTCACTCTATATGATAGAAAGGGTGATCTAAAGAAACACTTGAGAGATTTTTACATAGCATGCTTGGCCTATATGCCAAATGACTGGTTACTAAAAAAGATATTTCCATGGAATTAAAAATATTATGCTCTATAATAATTCTATAGTTTACCAAATCAATCAATTAACACATTCAATCCTTTAGCTGACATGTTCTTAGCTCATTTCAACATTAACATAGGTGATAAGTTTTATTATGCCCAAGTTTCACAACATAAATAAAGGTTAAATGAGCATATCACAAATTATGTTCTTTGATATAAGATTATCTTGGCTAAAATGACTAGCCCCATGGCCGATCAAGAATTATAAGATCTCTTTAAACAAAGTCTTCTTCCAGCTTTGCATGAGTCAATAATGTTTAAAAATTTATCTTCCTTCACTAAGTTATGTCATACACTAAAATAAAGGGAATTCAAATTAATTTCAATGGGAAACCTCAAGTACACAATCATATCAGACAACAAACAAGAGTAATAGTAAAGTCTCATACAAAGTAAAGGTTAATGATAGAAAAATTCAAAATCAACCTATAGTTAATGTAGCTTCAGATCCTCCTCAACAAGTGGTTTTATCATCACCTCCTTAGTGAGCCTTTACCAATCTACCAGTATCTCCAACTAGAGTCTTACAATAGCTATTGGAATGCAATGTTATATCTCTCCATCCTATACAAGAAGTTAATATGACAAAGCCTCTTCCACATCGATATGATCATAATGCATTTTATGATTTTCATAGGGAACCAAGCCACATAATTAATATATGCATCAATTTATGACACAAGATATAAGACTTGATAAATGGAAACTTTATTAATCTTGGCACTCCATTTGAGCTTCCTCAAGTAAAGCAAACACAGGACAAAACTCTAAATTTTTTCTCAGATCCTTTCCCACAACACTCTAAACAAGAGATAGGAGATACATCAAGTATTCACCATGCATACCATGCATACCCTCAACTAGCTACATACCAAGTTATGCCATACACTAAAGGAAAGGGAAGTCAAATTAATTACAATGGGAAAACTCAAGTACACAAGCATATCAGAATCAATAAACAAGATTAATAGTAAAGTTCCATACAAAGTAAAGGCTAATGATAACAAAAGTCAAAATCAACCTATAGTTAATGTAGCTTCATATCCTCCTCAGTGAGTGATTTTATTATCACCTCCTCAGTGAGCCTTTACCAACTACTAGTATCTCTAGCCAGAGTCTTACAGTAGCTATTGGAATACAATGTCATATCTCTCCATCTTAAATGATAAGTTGATATGACCAATCCTTTTCCACATGGATATGATCAAAATGCATTTTATAATTTTCATAGGGCACTAGGCCACACAATGAATAGATACATTAGTTTGAAACACAAGATATGGGACTTAATAGATGGCAACCTTATTGATCTTGGCACTCCAGCTGAGTTTCCTCAAGCAAAGAAAACATAGGACAAGGATCTAAAAATATTATTAGATCCTTTCCCAAAACATTCTAAACAAGAGATAGGGAACACAACAAGTATTCACCATATATATCATGCACACCCTCTACCAGCTACATACTAGGCACCTTTAGTTGAGTCACATACTTTGAGCAACATGATTGCTGTGTACAATTATAGAGTTCTAGCTAGACCTTCGATCTCCCTCTCAGAAAAGGAGATAGTTGAGGATAATTCAGATTACCATACACTCTTTATTAGATCCTACATGTATCATCATCATCCCATTCATAGTGTTCTCATAGATAATAGATCCAGTGTGAACATGTGCACTATGAAATTACTTTAACATTTAAGGTATTTAGAGAAGGATATTACCTCAATGGACATAGTTATCAGTGGGTTTAGTGGGAACATATAGAGTTCATTGGGTGATATTGTACTTCCTCTACAGGTTGGTCCAACACATGTGGCCACGCCATTTACTGTTGTTCCTAGTGCAGGAGTCTTTGACATGTTTCTTGGTTGACCATAGATCTATAAACTTTGTGAAATACCTTCTATAGTTCATAGATACATAAAATTCATTCATTATAATTAGGTTATTACATTTGGTGGAGTTTTGTATGAGTTAGCACTCCCCACTTTAGATCCATATACTACTCTATAGTCACCAGTTTCAGCTCCTCCACTAGTTATAGTTCTTCCTCTAGTTGAGATTTAGACACAATCAAGGCCTCCCTTACCAACACAAAAAGTCCATATGCTTCCACAGAGGCCTCTCTTAGAGCAACCACTACATCAAAAATAATTTTAGGACTCTAAATATTTTCTAGCTACAATATTCACAACTAGGGTAGTATCATTGAGGTCTCATGCCTATATGCATAGAGCAAAATTTTAGAGATCTTCTTCTACCAGTGGATTTAGTGGGAACATATAGAGTTCATTGGGTGATATTGTACTTCCTATATAGGTTGGTTTAACATATGTGGCCACACTATTTACTATTGTTCCCAGTGCAAGAGTCTTGAACATGTTGCTTGGTTGACCATGGATCTAGACACTTTGTGCAATACCTTATATAGTTCATAGATGCGTGAAATTCATTCATACTAATCATTTTGTTATAGTTGGTGGAGTTTCATATGAGTTACCACTCCCCACTTCAAATCCATATACTACTCTACAGTCACCAGTTTCAACTCCTGCACCAGTTATAATTCTTCCTCTAGTTGATATTTAGACATAATTAAGGCCTCCCTCACTAGCATATAAAGTCCATATACTTCCACAAAGGCCTCTCTTAGAGAAACCACTACATCAAAAAAAAATTTAGGACTCTAGATAGTTTCTAACTATAGTATTCACACCCAAGGTAATATCATTGAGGTCTCTTGCTTATATGCACATAACACACTTTTAGAGAGCTTCTTCTACCACTAGATGGGTCCCTAAAATTCCTATAATTACATCCACTTTTAAGAATTATAGGGGGACCCTACTGTCAGTTTCCACTAAAAATATTTTAGAGCACTTACAACATACATGGATTTTAGATTCATAGTCTTAGTCCTTCCATTGTGATTCATGATCATGTATGATCCCTTTCTTTGATATATGATACCATGATAGGGAGTCTCTCATGAAACTCATTGGTTATTAACATTTCTTCTCATTCTTTCTTGTACATAGTTTATTTTTTATTTTTTGTACATAGTTTCCTTATGATTGCTTGTACATAGCTTAACTCAAAATACAAAAACATTCAAATAAATCAAAATATAAAAAACATTTAAATAACTCAAAACAACAAAAAAAAATTAATTGTATTCATTATCCATGCTTTACATTTCTACTACCATGTTAGACTTACATTTTTCTATTTTATGCTATTATTTGCCAATTTATCTTTATTACCATGCTTCACTTGATCTTCTTTGAATGTGTACTGTGACACCTAGATCCTTGATTGCTTCACTCTACCCATTAAGGGAGCATTATATTTCTACAATTGAGACACACATCAACATATCTACTCATCAGGGGCATCTTATACATGACTACAGCATCTAGGTTATGTCATTCCTATACCACACACTTTAGTTATCATGTTGATGTACATTAATTATTATATTACATAGATTATTTTATTGATACTCAAAAGTGTATAACACTTGTGTATTTTTTAGCATCTATCTAGTCTTGTACAACATGTTTTACATAGTTTCACTTCTTTATTTGATTAGTTAGATGAAATAGTATTTTAAACATTTACATGCCTTCCTTTCTTGCTTTGAGTAGCTAGATGTGATTACATTTCTCAAGTTCTTGTTTTATCTCTTATGTGTGCCTTAAAACATTTTCCAATGTCTTTTGCTTATACTCTTGTGTGTGCCATAGGAAATTTGCCAATGTCCTTTGCTTGTTTGCAATTATATGTGTATGTGGGCATTTGAACATGCCCTCTATGCTTTATTTCTTAGTTTGAGTGAAATGTGCCCATGCCCCTTGTTTACTTGGTCCTTGGCCACTTTTATATGCTTCTTGATTCTTACCTTGCATGCTTGTTTGATTTTTTGAATCTCAATTGTTTGCAATGCCATGATCCACATCATGCATTATCTTATCTTCTTGGATGCCATGATAGACATCATACTCCATCCCTCCTTGACAACTAACATTTTCCAATTTTAGTTCAGTATACTACACATGCTATTACATTATTACATTTATCTAGGCATACCCCTATTGATCTAACAATCTCTAATACAAACTATGTTATATCTTGATACATCTTTTGGATTATCATTATTATACCATGTATTTCACAACATAACACACTTATAGGGATATTTATTCTGAGGTAAGTCATTGCAGGGTATTTATTCCTACCCTCAGAAGAGGGGGAAATAAACAAGGGTTTTGTCACAGAGATCAGAGCCTATACCGGTCAAAAATTAGTTTTCAAAATAGCAATCAAAGTCCAAAACAAGCAAAATAGACCAAAAAAATAGTGATAAATATAGAACAGTCATAAAAAATAATAAAGGATAAGAGAACCATATTTTGACTACAATGCAAGATAATAAGGTGTCCCATTTTTTGCCCTCCTCTCCAAATAATAGAAAACCTATATTTTTATGAAATAGATAGAATAGTATGATCAGTTATAGTTTTGTCAGCTACAGTATAGTTTAGATTGACTAGTTTCATTATAGTTTTACTCAAATTATCCATATATAGGTGGAATTATGTGCAAAATGATGACTGTCACTTCCAGTTTTAGATTGGGTAGTTGGTACAACTTCTAGATCAGAATCCATGCTCTAGACACTAATGATTAAGAGCAATGTGCATGACACATTTTACTTCTTTTTATTTCCAAGTTTAGTTCATTACCTAGGTATTCTTAGTAGTTACATGCCTTATTCCATCTATAGGTGGTTGGCATCATTTTGGAGTGGCTTTCATATAAGCCTAGTTCTTAGTTTTGGAGTGGTTTTTTTACAAGACTAATCTCCACCTTTTGGAATGGCCAAGAATGGCCTAGTTTTTAGTATGCATTCAATTATCCACACCACATTACCATATTATAGAGAATTCATGGGATTCATGATTCATCTCATATGACACATATTCATACCAATATTAGTTCATAGCTTCATACTTAGGGGATAATTATGGAGCTAAAGGACTAGCTAGCCTTTGTACTCTTGAGCCACCTACTCAGAGGGATTGGACACACAATCTAAACATCGATTAACACATATATGATCACATATATTCACTACATAGTGGGTGATAATAGAGCCAAAGGGCCAACATTTATATTTTTGAGCCACTCTCAAGGAATTGAGCACTTAGCTCCATTCATGATATTACTCTTGGTACAACATCACTCAACATCACTCAATATCATAATAGGTTTTGTATTGGTTCATGTACTTGGTGTGGTGTATTCATTCCTTTATCTTCCTTTCTCTTTTACCTAGATTTTATATGTTCTTATTTTAGATTTATGCTTCATGTTGTGCTTTCTCTATACACACTCAACATCACACATCTTCAGGGGCTTAACCCTTATATGTAAGTTTAGGTATGCTTTCTAATTTTCCTTTATCTTAGTTTTTTGCTTTGTTGCATCACTAAGATAAAGGAGGGGCAAATGTAGTCATATAAAATGTCCAAATTGGTAATTTGAGTGTGGCTTGTGACACCCAATCCATAGGTCCTTCTTGCATGCTCTTATGACCCTTATAAACATCTTTTCTCTCATTATCAGTCATCCAAAACCTTATAAATCATCATTCCACCTCATCCAAACTATATTACCTATACAAATCATGTTCCCCTAGGTCCTAAGCCTATAGGATAATAACACCATACTTGGACTATATCATCAGACCCAAAAGTGTCCCATTTTCAATGATCCTATCCATTTTCAATTTGAACCCCAATAATTATTTTCATCTGGTCTTTATCCTTAATTAGGTTTGCTTATTATAAATACATCTGACCCATTATAAATTATTCCCTATAAAATCCCATCCAAAGCTCATTTACAAAGGGACATGATAAATCTTATAAGCAAAAATATAAACAAAAAACTAAGGCAAACTTCCCTATTCTCTACATATAGTCACCCAACATAGTTTCAAACATACTCAAACCCTCATACCAATCCTTACCCACCTCAAAAACTATCAAATTGGCATTTTTTCATTTGCATCACACTATTGCACAGTGCACATTATGTGGGAGAACTACATGTGGCTTGATCCCTCTTTAAAGTATTGGTATATAGGCAACATTCCCACATAAGGGGTGTGGATTGCATGTTTAGTACATCTTACACACTAACCCCCTTTTTCTCAAGTGATTCAAACATTATTTTATCAAGCATGATGGAGGTTTAGGGTTTGAATATTAAATAAATTATACAACGAGATCTATCAATAATCAACACTCAATATTTCATAGGCAAGCTCATACTAGAACAATGCAAAAACCTATAAAGTTTTAGGTCTCTGTGATTAGTTTGGACAATAGCAGTAGGATTGGACTATAGTGTTGAACCCCAAGGTGTCATGTTTTCTATGTTCTTATCCTTTCACCAAATGAAAGCTAGATTCAAGTTCTCAACACTTTCCTAGTCCTACATAGCTAGTTTTAACCTTTGTATCATTTGTCTTAGTCTAATTTTAAGCTAATTTATATTTCTCCTTATTTATTATTATTTTTAAAAAGGTAAAAGAGATAAAAAATTATAAAAATTAGGGCTATGTTTATTCCTATATTCTATATTGATTTATTGATCCAGACCCTTAGTTAAATTAGAAATAAAACTCTATTAATCCTAAAAAAATAAATCAATCTCTTATGAGACCTATTGATCATCCCCTTTTAGTTAGTGTCTTTATCATAACCTCTATATTGAAATGTTGATACTTAAAGACTCACGTTGGTCGTGCAATAGGATTCAATCCTAGTCCATATTATTAGTTAAACTTAGGCAAGTGGAGGAGACCAAGTTTGGTGCATCACCTCCTCTTTATTTATTTTTAGTCATTTCTTCTTCTTTTCCTTATAATTAATAGGTTTAGTAATAGTTTTAGGTGATACATCAAGGGATCTAGCCTTAATCTAGAGTTTCACCTCAAAAATTAAGCCACCCATAGCCTAGAGGTGTGTGCATGTGTCATCTAAATGAGGAAGGCTTCAATAACCTCCTCAAAGATGTAATTTAGAGTGATAACTATACTATCACCCCTGATGGGATATATTGTCATATATCAAGGGATTTTTGGTATTATAATTTAATACATTAGCCTTTGGAGGCATGACCTCAAACATCAATAGATACTAAAAGTGAACCACAACTAGTTTAATTAGCTCAAGTTCTTTGAATAGACTAAATGGTATGTATTCTCAATCTTCATTTGGTTAAAATGCATCTTTAATACCTTCATATCCTTCATATCAAGATAACTATGTTCATGTATTCACCCCAAGTTTCCCTCAACTAGTAGTATATCATCTTTCCCATGACATATACTCCCCATGTATCCCAACTCATTATCTTTTATAGCCTATTTATCCTTATAATCAACCTTATCAAAACTATGCTACCCCTAGTCACTATAGTTACAATCATACTCAATCCCCATCATAACTCAAACAAGCCCTATTAGAACATGAAATGAAAATGAGAGAGATTAATAGAGAAGAGGAGCTTGGTCTAATTGTCCCTAACCATTCCATTTAGAGTGAAATCATTTAGATAAGGAGAAATTTGTTATATTTGTTTAAGGGTGAGTGGGTAGCTATTGAGAGGAAGAATCAACACATACCAATCAATGACATGTTAGAGATTAGATTCTTAATTCCTTGTATGGAGGATAGGTTAGTGCTTGAAGAGAGGAAAAACATTTAATAACATCATTATTATGTTCCCTCTCTTACCTAAAATCAACCTTCTTTTTCTCCTAACCTGACCAAGTTGCAACATACCATTAAGAAAAGTCTATATATATATAAGCTCCACCCATTCTCCCTCAATAGCCTCAAACAATTACATCATAGAGACTGTATGTAATAAAAAATGGATCATGTCTATAAATCAATCCTAGCTTGGAGAAGATAGAGCATACCTATACTTCTGATTGGGAATACTTGTGTTAAGCGAGTGCATGACCAATATGGGTATCCACTAGACCCAATTAGGGGATCACTTGTCACAATACACCATGTGAGGTAGGATTCCAAAACCTATAATCTAACATAGTCACAAAATAACCATAAAAGAGTCCTAATGTTTGATATTTCACTTAGGTCTAATAAATAAGAAGGTAAATCTAATTTAATGCACACTAAATATTGTGACATAATAAAGGGATTAGAAGTAATCAAAACATGTATAAGAGAATCTAAATTAAGCTAAGTATGAGTAAGACTCTAATACATATAATATGAAGAGTAATATTATTTGAGCCAACACTTATGCTACTTATATATAATAAAGAGAGGAGAAGAAAGTTAGAATATACTTTCTTGAATGTGAACCCATTGATACTCAATATCTCCCTTGGACAAAAGGGATTCACAAGAGGTTGTGGTTTGTAAGGATAACTAAGAAAGGACAAATCATCCAAGACTTATCGAAAATAATAGATTCTCAAAGTAGAAACCCTAGGCTAAGACTTATATATTAGAGTAGTGGAAGAGAAGATTGTAAAGAAGCACGAGTGAATAATAAATCTTGATTGCATATTCTAGTAATGATGGAAATGATCTTGTACATATAGGTATATCTTTCCCTAAATTTTTCTAGAAATGTCAGTTATACATGTTCGATCATGGTTAACCCTGTATGTTTTCAAAGATAATTCACTAGGTCTGAGCTACGTTGGTCAAAAGGCTAACAAACCCCAAAAGTGAAAAATCCCCCTAAACTGTACAGGGTTGACTATGGTTGACCTATCATAGCCGACAATCCAAAAATGAATTAAGGTAATAAAAGGAGGATATAAAGAGGAAAATGACTAGAATGGGTAGGATTGAGAAGAATAAGCTTAAGTTTAATTGTTTAGGAGATGAGTGTGTAGATGATAAGTGGTAAAAGGGATAACAATCTTAAGAATCCTCGATGGTCTACCTACCCCTTTCTCGTTGCACCCTTTAAGGTGTACACTTAGAGACATTGAGTCTCAATGGGTTATTGCAAGATGTAAAGCATTAGTATTTGATAAAATTTGAAAATATTATGTGTATATATATTCCCCACTCAAATCTCATCACGTGTCACTAAGGTGCAACATGGGATGGTGCTTTGAGAAAGAACATAACAACACACAATGCTGATGCTAAAAAAGTTATAGTATTTTAAAGTAAAAATAACAAAAAGTAAATGATTGAAAAATAAATAATTAAAAAGTAGATTTAATGCATACCTTGACTTACCTTTATCATAAGATGGTTGTCTACTATTTTGTTATTTTTTATTATGGAGGGTGTAGAGATTGATTTTGACAAACCCAAGAATATAAAATTAAAGAGAAAAAACAAACGTAAGAAATTCCAAGATAATTGTTGCTATGAGGATGGGATGTACTTAGGAAATTTGGCAATCCAGGGTGAAAAGTGCTATGTTAGAAAAAATAACCAAGTCAAAAATAAATAATATTAAATCAAGTAAATGAAAATCTAAGGCTACTAAAGACTGAAAAACTCAAACAATCTATTCTTAAATAAGAAAGGCAAACTCACAAAATCAAACCAAGGATACATGTTAAACATGATGGTAATAAAACAAATCAATAGTAAAAGAAGAGATAAAATGGTAAAACAACATTGATGAGTGAGCAGTGACAATCCTTATCTCACTCAACAATAGAAAAAGGTGCATAAAAATGGAAAACACCATTGATGAGTGACAAGTAACAAACCAACCTCACTTAACAATGGAAAAAAGGTACGAACTCAGGTATCCATAACAACAAGAAAGTAAAATAATGAAAAATGGTAAAAGGAAAGTAAAGTAAGTGTAAAAATGTACTTCATGGTGAAAAATAAAGAAGATAATCCATAGTTTCTCAAACATGTTGTTTCGCTCTAAGGATAGATAAAATCGAAACAAAGTAATGCTAGCATGTTTTTAAGTGATGATGAAGAAAGAATAAAGAAGAAGAGAAAATAGATTTGGAATCACAATTTTCCTATCAATGGGGGGAAATGAAATGGGTGGAGGGAAAAATGAAGGAAAAACTAAGGTAAAGGAACTCTTTATTGAAGTCAAGACACCCAAATTAGGTTTGTCAAAATAAGAGAAATTTTGACCTTAAGGACTCCAAAGAACTTCTCTTAGCTACATAAGTCTTAGGTCAACAAATGGAGAATATGTATTATCCCATGAAGGCTATATGAATGAAAATTAAAATGGACCTACCTTCTCACAATGTGTTCCTCATTCTTCAAGACCCGTTATAGAGCCATTGATCTACTTTAAAGATTGGGTACTTGCATGAGAAATTAGGTAGCACCATAGATTTTTTTGAATTTATCTATTCTAATCTATTGGCCTACCACACCCCAATGGATCTTGGCTCTATGTGAGGCCAAATGTGGAGTTTGAGCTTAAATTGGAGATAGGAGATGTGCTTGTAATCATGTCTTTTGGTGTGAATTTAACTTTTAAGATTTGTATGTTGCCTTTTTGATATCATTGCCTTTTATTTCAAATGATTTGGCTTTTAACTTTCTTGATGGATTTTTCTATTCCTCCTCTATACAAATTTGGAAAACCAATAATGGGTGTTGAATATTAATTTCATTTGAATACTTGGGACAAGGTTGCTAAGAAAGAGAAACTTCAAAGAGCATGGAATCTAACAGTCTCGTAAATCTAAGTGAAATAAAAGTGCTATCTTGACTTCAACCTTGTTTGATATAATGTGGAGATGAAAGAAAGGGAAAATCAAGAAGAATGACACATGGGACAATTTGAATTGCTTCATATCGTAAAAAATGTGTCAAAGGGAAAAAAGTGATACAATGATAGTAAATATCTTATCATAAGAATGAGGGAAATAGAGGAAAACATGATAAATAGATTATTGTGTAGATATTTAATAAGAAGAAAAAGCTAAAGTTTAAGAACAAGGATGTAAAAATATGAAAAGGTGGTAATTTTATGAGAAGGGTCAGATCCTATCCACAGTTTTACACTACAACTTCATAAAATAAGGAAAATATAAAGCAAAGAGATGGTAGTTTTGTGAGGGATGTCAGGTCCTATCCACGGTCTTACAAAGCAACTCACAAAAAAAAACCCAAGGGATGCTAAAATAAAATTGGAAAGTAAAAAGTGTGAGAAAAATAAATAAAATATGGTGGTTTTTTGAGGAATGTTATGTCCTATCCGTGGTCTTATAAATAAATTGACAAAGGAAAAACCCAAGGGGTGCAAAAAACTAGAGAAAATGGAAGTAGATAAAGAAGACTATGGTACATCAAGAAACCAAAAGACCAAAAGGGAGGACTAAAAGTTTGTGAAATGAAGGAACTTGCTATAGAGGGAGAGAACCATGTAAGTAACCTACAAAATGTGTTGGATAGATGTAGATAGAAAACATGACAAGAAGGAAATGTTTAGGCAAAATACTTTTTAAAGAATTGTGCATTGGTGGGATCTTTGAAAACATGGCCTTCATTGTTTTGAAGGTGGTAGGTGCTTGGACCAAGAATATCTTTGACTAAATATGGGCCCCACCATTTTTGGGCATATTTACCTTATTTTTCATGAGTGTAGTCTAATTTAAGGACAAGATCACCCATAATAAAAGTGCAGATTTTAACACATTTGTTATGCTTTTAGGCAATACGAGCCTTGTATTAGTGGTTATGTTGTAAGGTGGAAATATGACGTTCATCAATGAGCTTCACATAATTATTCATGGGGAATAATACCATGAAGATATATATGAAGAGAGGTAAGATCAATTTCTAAAGGAAGAACTCACTCAGAACCATAGACTAGCAAGAATGGAGTTACCCTAGTGGCAATACGTATGCTAGTCCAATAGGCCCAAAGTGTAGGGTAAAGATGAAGATGCCAATTTGTGCGGGTTTCATGAATTGTCTTTTGGAGAATTTTATTAGTGGCCTCAACTTGGATATTGCATTATAGATGCTAAAGCATGGAAAATTTGTGATTGATCTTGAATTTTTTGCAAAGTTGTCTAATATGTTAATTTTTTAAGTTACCACCATTGTATTAAATGATGTTATGGGGAACACCAAAGTGGTGAATTATTTGATTATTAAGAATAAATTTGGAAATGGTAAGACTAATGACATTAAAAAGAGGCATAACTTCTACCCACTTGGTAAATTATCTGATAGCATTAATGATAAAGACATGCCCATCATGGGAGTGAGGAAGTTTACCAATGAGATCAAATCCCGAAGTGGAAAATGGCTAAGGATATTTGATAGTTTGAAGTTTGGCTGGAGATGAATGGATTAGATCATCATGAAGCTGAAAAGGATTACACTTTTTAGCATATTTAATTGTATCCTTTTTAAGAGTAGGCAAAAAATAACCCATACGTAGACATTTTCATATAGTAGCATGTCTACTATAGTGACCACTACAAATTACCCCATGTGATTGTTCAAGAATAGGAGTGACCTCATATTGCATAACAAAATAGAGCAAGGTACCTTCAACATTGAAATAATAAAGGATGTTGTGTCTAAATACATACATGTAAACTTCTTCAAGAATGTGTGTCTTTTCACGAGAGTTTAAGTTAGGAGGATAAGTTTGATGTTTCATTTATTGAATGATGTTTTTGTACCACAAGCTTTGATGAATGTTAATAGCCTCAATATGATAGATAAGTGAATCCAGTGGTTAAATTAAGGATGGAGATTTTCTTATTTATATAATAAAATTAAAATTAGAAAGGACTTGGTGTGGATGAAATAGAGATTTTGAAGAGGCAAGAGAATCAACAATGGAATTTTGATCTCTAGGGATAGGCTCAATAGTGAAAGAGATGAAATACTTAGCAAGAGTAGTTGTAATTTGATGATATGTGATGAGGTTCTCAATTTTCCATTGATAATTACCACTGACTTGATGGAAAATAAGTTGAGAATCACCTAAAGCATGAAAGTATTAAATTTCTAAATCAAGATCATCTCTCATGCCTAAGAAAAGAGCTTTGTACTTGGCCATATTATTGGTGACATTAAAGGTGAAGTGAAAAGCTAAAGGAATGATCTTACCAAGAGGACTTGTGAGAATGTAACCTACCCTAGCTGTTTTAAGGCATTTAACACCATCAAAGTGAAGGGTCTAAGTATCTTCATGCAAGTCAACACAAATTTTAGGAATCTATTCGTTAACTACTTTTGGTTTAGTAGTACTAGAAGAAATGGAAGATTAATCAAGTTGATTAGCTTTAAGATCAGATGTAAAGCTATGAAAGTAATCTTTAATAAAAATATCTTGATTAACACCTTTGATGTAAAGAATATTATCATCTATAAGATCATCTTGAAGAGAAGTGGCTAGAATGGGAGCTATGGTAAGTTAATCATCTATGACTTTCCCTTTGATAATTTTTTTAGTGAAGATGCGGAGATAAAATTACATAAATAGAACTATCCATTTAACAATTCTATCTTTAGGAAGAAATGATTTGGATAAGAAATGATGAAGCAGTCAAAATGAACAATGACATAATTATTTTGATAAATCATGTAGTGGTGAATATTTTTCATGGTAAAATAGATGGTGAGGCAATCATGCTCAATTTTGGTATAACATGTTTCATAATCGATAAGGCCTCAGCTAATGTATTAGATATCATACTCTCTTCCCATATCATATTGTTGGGAAATAAATTCCCCAATTTAAATAGATGTGGAGGAAGTATATAGAATCAAAGGTTTATCATTGGAAGGAGGATGAAGTGTAGGTGGATGAAGAAATGATTCTTTCATGTTATCAAAGGATTTTTTACATGGATCCATCCATTATAAAGTAGTACCTTTATTGAGAAGGGAATTGATGGAGTGAATTAGATATGCCATTTTTGGGACAAATCATCTAATTACCCCATAATTTCCTAAATAAGTGTGAATGTCAAGAATAAAATGAGGAATGAGAATCTTGATGATAACACTAATTTTGGCAGGGTCAACATCAATGCCATAGAGAGACTAAGAATCCTAATTTTTTTTAGATGTGACTCCAAAGACACATTTGTAAGGATTAAGTCTAAAATTATATTTATGGAGATGGTCAAATATGATAGAGAGATTAGAAAGATGATTCTTATGATGTTTGGATTTAGCAATAAGATCATCCACATAAGTGTCAACAATTTTGTGAATGAGATCATGAAAGATATGAGTCATCATTCATTGGTAAGTGGATCTAGAATTTTTGAGGCCAAAGGGAATTTTGACATAGCAATAGGTGCCCCATTCCATGGTGAAAGTAGTCTTATGTTGGTCCTTAGGAGTGATATGAATATGATTATATATTAAGAAGCCATCATTAAGAGATAACATTTTGTAACTAGTTATGGAATCAACAATGGCATCTATTAAAGGTAAGGGGAAATTGTCCTTGGGACAAACAATATTGAGATTGTGGAAATAAATTCAAATTAAAATAATCATAGTGGATTTCTTTTGAATATGAACAATGTTAGAAACCTATTTAGAATAATCCACTAGTTTAATAAATTTAGCATCACGTAATTTGATGATTTCCTTATGACATAAAGTTGAAACTTTAGGTGGGAATTATCTTTATTTTTTATGCACATGATTGGAATTAAGATAAGTAATGATGTTATGCACCACTATGATAGGGTCAATGCTAGTCATGTCCTTGTAAGACCAGGAGAAAGCCTCATAATATTTATCAAAGAATAAGCTAAAATTGTCATGTTTGATAGGTGAAAGCTCTTAATAAACAATAATTGGTTGAGGATAAGATGGAGTATCATATTAGATGTGAGTGGTGACTTTAATAAGCATGAAATTTACATCTTGAAATTGGTATGGTGCATTAGGTAAGGTAGAAATTGGATTTGTTTTAGGATCAATTCTAGCAATGAATTTATTAAAGCAAGGAGTTTTTGTCTTGAAATTTCCAAGTTTATGATGTTGTCGAGGAAGTTAAGGTTCTAAGTCATAAAGTAACTCAAGAATAGTTTCATCACTAGGTAACGTAGGAAGAAGACCATAATACTGAACATCTACTTAAAGATCTAAAATTTGATTGCCATGATGATCATACTCAAAATGTATCTGATAAACATCAGTTACCTTGGCATCAAGTGTAATTTTTGGAGTAAAAGAAGTAGATGGAGTTGAAGATATTGGTGTGTTAGTGGATTTGGTGATGGGAGAAGGATTAGATATAATGATTGGATCCAAAGGTGGTAAAGGAGGTGTAGTAAATTTAGAGATTTGTAAGGCATAATTTTCTCTACCACCCAAGGAGTATCAATAAGAGGAGAATTGATAGGAGGCACATGATCCTCAAGATCTAAGGTGTGATCCACATAAAGGGTATGAACATCCTTATTAAAAGCATGAATTTGGGATAAGTTTTTTTGATAATGCTAGACATCCATGTTTCTAGATTGAGCCTGGGCCATGATATAGTTGTTGTCATATGTTAAAGAAATCATACATGCTTGAGAATTTGGGGGAGTTTCAGAGGATGAAATATTGATATTACTAAATATATGAGGATACATGATGAGAGGATCTTGAAATAATTTAAACACTCCAAAATCATTGCAAGTGAAGGCATCTTCAGCTAAAGAAGGCTCCTGAGCATTACATGGAGGGGGAAAATTGTTAATATAATCAATGTAAGGAATAATATGATTTCTTGGTAAGAGAGAAGGGGGAAGCCATTTTGAAATGTAAGGAGGTAATCTAGTAGTATTGAAAATCATTAGGCTCATCATCATCAAAACCTATGAGAGTAACTTGTAAATTAGGATTCATGTTGATGAATTTAGGTAAAGGTAGACTATTGAATTTAGGAATTGTAGGGACATGATATTGTGATTTAGGATTGGGAATCTGAATACTCCATGGGTTGGGATCAACTTCATGCTTAGATGATTTTCCATTATGTAAGAATTTAATGCATTGACTACCAAAAGAAGTAATGACTCTCATTAGATGAGTCCATGGGAGACCAAGGATTATGTTATAAGATAAAGGATGATCAAGGGCCATATGCTTGGTTTGAATAATCTTAGGTCCTATGGTTAATGGAAGCCAAATATAACTAAGTGGATTTTGATTCATCTTATAAAAACCACAAAAGGTAAGATGGGTTTCGTTAAGATGATCCTTGTTATAACCAAGTTGTTGTATAAGCCATAAAGATGTCACATTAATACCAAAACCTTCATCAACTAGAACCTTTTGGATAAGAGTGCTATTAATTGTGAATTTGATAAAAAGTGGTGGATCATCAACATGAAAAATAATTACATCATTTATAATGTCCTCTTTAAGGAATTCAATAGAGGGCTTGGAAGAAGAGCACATAGTTTCAATGATATTGATGTTGGTAGGTTGAGAATCGATAAAAAAATAGTTATTCATCTATGGAATATGGGTCTTTAGTTTTTTGAAGTTGTTACATAAGGAACTTATGATGATAGGGTGAAGCACGAACCATATCCATAAGTGGAATCTTAGAAGGCATAGATTTAAGTTCTTCAAGAAAGTTCCAATGAGATTTAGAAGAACCAACATGAGGTTTGGGAGGTAGATTAGATTTTTAAGAAATAGATGCAGTTGGAGGATCAAAAGGAGGAAGTTATTCCTCAGGTGATTTTGAATCAAGACTAGTGGTAGTATATTTAAGAAGTTGTTCCTCCAAAAATGGTTTTTTACATTTGGTAACATGATCTTTATGAGCTAGTTTACTATGATAATTGACCTTAGTAGTGTTGACATATTGAGAATTATTAAAGTATTGGCCATAATCGACATCAATGGCACAAACATCGTTGGTAATTAATTGATTATTTGAAGAAGATTTTTTGTTATTAGAAGTATAATATTTATAAGTTTGTCAGTTTTGAAAGGCAATAGTGTACTTTTGATGACAAATATTGATCATAGCTTCATGGATGAATGAATCACCAAGCACATAAGAGACAATAATTTTAGTGAGACCTCTACAAGATTCATGAGAATTCCCAATGTCAGCATGGAACCAATAAAATAGATTGGGGTCATACCACTTAGGAGGAGCATTGGGATAGATGAAAGGTTTTGAGGGTGGTAAAAATTATTTCATTTATTGAATCAAGAGAGGTTTATGAGAAGGTGAAGGAATATCAGTGTTGGAAACTTCTAGTTTAGTTTGTAGAGTATTACTAGTGATAACATTAGATGTTTGGAAAGATCATTTAATAATTTTAAGATTAGGTTCAAATTACTTCATAATAAAGTCTTGGTGTTTATCTTGATCAAGAGCTTCGTTAAGTATTTGAGGAACAAAGGTTTTAACCTTATATTGAAGAGCGGGAGTCAAAATGGTGATAAAGAGTTTGAATAAGATATCATTAGTCATATTATGGTCAACTTTATGAGCCAATGATTTCCATATTTTGATAAAGTCATGTGTTGATTTAGTGGTAGATTACTTAGCATTGATGAAGTGGCTAAGACAATTTTTGGCTAGATCACTATGTTAAAACTCTTTAACCAAAGGATTAACCAAATATTTAAGTTTCCAAATAGAGTGTTGGGGTAGTTGATTATACCATTATAATACATCACCGGTAAAAGTTTTGACTAAGAGTTTAGTTACGGCAAAGGTATTAGTTTGGATCCACTCTTTGTAAAGGTTGCCAAAGGCTTTGAGAAATGAGGCAGGATCTTTAGTTCCATCATATTTGATAGTTAGATATATTTTACCAATATCAATGGATAAAATAAAGGGGGATAAATTATTTTGAATGGTTTGAATCATTTTTTTATTCATTATGGGTTGAGGAATAACATTGTCTGAGGCATCCCTAAGAGGTGGAGGAATGAAATCAGGATTATCTTGAGGATGCATAGTTGGAGGTTGATTATCCACATTTATTAGATGTTAAAGTTGCATCATTTGTTTGGTATTAAAATTTTGCATAATGTTCATTTGTTTGATAACTTAGGCTAAAATATGAGTTGTATCAAGAGGTGGGTTATTTTTGATAGGATCACTCCCCAAATTGGTGTTGGGGGGAGGATTGAAAGAATAAGGATTACTAAGGGGATTGTTAAGTAAACTTGTATCAATCACTCCCACATTATTTTGAATATTTTGAAGATGAGAAGTATATTGGTAAGTAAATAAAGGATCAGACCCATCAACTTCATCTTGAGGTGTTATTTTCACCATGTTACGGGTCATAGATGAATAAGGAGAAGAGGTGACCCAAGAGTGATGGTGTTCTTAGGAGCAAAAGAGAGGGAGAAATGAACATCCCATATAGTATCTAAATGGATTCAATATATCCAAGAATATTATAATAGGAGACTTCATTTTTATTGAAGAGAGATGAACAAAATGCAAAGAAAGAAAGATAAAAAATTAGATTGATGAATAGGGAAAGCAAAAAAGTAGTACAAGGTTGACTGGGTTGACCTAGCATAAAAAAAAGGGTCTACAAATTATAAAAGGTCAATTGGGTCAATCTAGTATAATGAAAAAATATAGGAAAAAGAGGTAAAAAGGGATATATATATATATATATATATATATATATATAGTACATGGTCAACTGGGTCAATACTATACAGTGCACAAATGGTGGAAAAGGGTACATGGTTGACTGGGTCAACTTAGTATAATAGACAAGGAAAATTAGAAGGTTGAAAACAAGTTATGAACTAAAAAAAGACAATTTTGTAGCTAATATAAGAAAGTAAGAGATGAAGGGAAATAAACTGTCAATTGGATCAATTCTAGCCAATCTAATTAAAGTACACAATATAAAACTTTGCACTAACATTGGCTAATGCAAGTTTTTTCACACAAAATTGAGCAAAGAGAAAGTAATCAACTTGAAAAGTAAAGAGCTAACTAATTGGTCAACATAAGAAATTTTGATTATATTATTAAGAATATGATTTTAAATGTGATGGGAAGTTGGCTTTAAATCAAGGAACTAAATGGAAATCTAAAGATTATTTTTGGTAGTTTGAGATGAAAGGAACTATAGTGGTAATGATACATGCCTGGTATTGGGGATTACACCCTTACTTCACATATCATAATATTAAGGGTGTCAAGTGCTTAGCTAGAATATACCATTAACCATGTTTTATACTTGACTAGAGTATCAAGCTGGCTTCCCCCTTGGTGATGAAATCCAAGTAAGTTGGACTTGTGTAGACAAATGTTAAAGTGCTTGTTTAGATTATGTGATCTGGCCATGTGTGCATAAAATATAAATAGTGAAAATAAATGGATAATTAAAAAATCCCTGATTAGACTATGTAAACTATTCTAAGCATGCAAACAATAATAAAAGAAAGGTGTGAACTAATTACTAACATATAAATATTTATTACAACTTGAAACAAGGTATAATGTTGACAATATATGCACAAAATATAGAATAGGGTTGATAGATTTGAACCTTTACTATGAAAGTAAGGTCTAAAAATGAATAGGGTTAGCCAAGGTCAACCTAGTTATTCAAACAACACATAGAACACATAATTAGGTCAACATGGTCAATCTAGTTGATTGTGTAGGGATAGTTTTGAAGACTCCAAACTATGAAAGGAAATATACTAAAACAAAGAGCTAGAGAGATAGAAAAGAACCTTGGTGGATCAGAGATGTAAAGGAGGAGGATTGTTGATCAATAACCTTGAAGAATGATGGAAAAACTTGATAACTAGGTTGATTGGGTTGATTAAGCTGTGTAGGGACCTATTACAAAAGCCTAAAAAGGTATAGGGTCAACTAGGGTTGACCTAGTATGGTTTCTAGAAGCCTTAAGTGTGTAGGGTTGAGTAGGTCAACCTATTCTGAAATGAAAGCTTAAAAGTTTGAAAACGTATATTAGATTGTCTAAGTTGATCTAGTTTCCTAAAAACCTATGCACCGATATTAGAAATAGGTCAATAGAGTAGATCCAGTATGATAGATATATGATAAAAATATTTCTAAAAAGAATGAAAGAAAGTGAAATAAATATTTCAAGGGTTAGTTTCACGTTAGGTTCACTAGAATGTATGCAATCAAAAATGCATCATGTCTATAAATCAATCCTGGCTCAGAGAAGATAGATCATACCTACACTTTTGATTGGGAATACATTTTTTAAGTGGTAACATGACCAATATGGGGATCTAATAGACTCGATTAGGGGATCACTTGTCACAATACACCATGTGAGGTAAGGATCCAAATCCTAAAGTCTAACACAATCACACGACAATCCTAAAAGAGTCCTAAGGTTTGATATTTCACTTATGTCTAATAAACAAGAAAGTAGATCTAATTTAGTACACACCAAAACTTGTGACATAATAAAGGTATTAGAAGCAATCAAAACATGTATAAGACAATATCAATTAAGCCAAATATGAGTAATACCCTAATATATGGAATAATAAGAGTAATATTATTCGATCCAACACTTATACTACTTCTAACTACTAAAGAGAGGAAAATGAAGTTAGAATATACTTACTTGATGTGAACCCATCGAGACTCAATCTCTCCCTTAGCCAAAGGGGCTTCTCAAGAGGTTTTTGGGGTTTGTAAGGATAACTAAGAAAGGCCAAAGCATCCAAGTTTTATCCACAAGACAAGATTCTCCAAGTATAAACCCTAAGCGAAGACTCCTCAAGTAGAATGGTTTAAGAGTAGATTGTGAAGAAGCATGAGAAAACAATAACTCTTGATTTCATATTATAATAATGATGGAAATGATCTTGTATATATAGGTGGATCTTTCCCTAAATCCTCCTAGAAACATCGACTGTATAGGGTTGGCCATGGTCAACCTTATATGTTTTCAAGGATAATTCACTAGGTCTAAGCTAGGTCAGTTGAAAGGTTAACAAACCTAAAGAGTGAAAAATACCCCTAAACTATATAGGGTCGACCATGGTTGACCTATCATAGTCAATAGTCCAAAAGGAAATTAAGGCAAGAAAAGGAGGATGGAAAGATGAAAATGATTAGAATGGGTAGGACTGAGAAGAATAAGCTTAGGGTTAATGGTTTTAGGAGATGAGTGTGTAGATGGAAAGTGGTAAAAGGGACAAAAATCTTATGAAGTATCAATGATTTGACCACCCCTTTCTCGGTGCACCCTTTAAGGCATGCACTCAAAGAGGTTGAGTCTTGATGAGTTCCTTCAAGATGTAAAGCATCAGTATTAGATAAAATTTGAAAATATTATGTCTATACAAAGACTTTCTTAGACTATAACCCTTAAATACATCATGTCAATCCTTGTGAAATAACATTCTCCCATGCCCATACAAAATTAAAAAAAGGAAAAGATATTATAGGTCAAAATAAGAGAGTATTCAAGTCTCCCTAGTCCCTCATCCACCCCTCAAGTTAGAGCTATCCATAAATACCAAGGTATATCATAATATGAGGGGTTGATTGTTACTTAGAAGGAGAAAAATGAAGAATTATTAGTTAAAAATTATCTTCCCTTCCTCAATATCCATTAAAAAATCCCTTAAAGGTTCTAAGTTGTAAATACACTCTCTTAAGATTCAAACAAACTAATGATCTCTCTTACCCTCCAACCATCCCCCTTTGGAGAGAGAATCTATTGTATGGAAGGTATGTGAAGATCTTGCAGTTGAAAAGGAGAGTTTCTCAAGTGAGTATGATGAAGATATCACTATTGGCAGTATTTTTAATGAAGGAGAAGAAGAATTAGGTTTGGGATAAAGAAAACATGATGAACTAAGATTTTTGTCAATAGATGAACTTCCATGATTCATGGAAGAAGAGGAAAATCAAATAAAAAGGGTTGATGCAAGAATAAATGATTTCAAAGTAGATGCTCCACTAGACCTTAAAAACAACTAAAATTAACTCATTATTAAAGCTACAAAGACTCCTAATGAGCTTGATGATGCTTGGTAATAGTTGTATCATGCTTTACTTGAAGATATTAACATAGAAGAATTGAATGATAGAGTGAATAAACAAGATGAGAGCCTAACTAAATTAGTGATGAACTCTAATGAAAAAGTAGAGTTTGTTACACTTGGTGAAGAACTTGAGGACCAAGACAAGCCTAAAGTCACTAGTAAATAGCTTGAAGTAAGGAATGAAGATGTTTCTCTCTCAAATGAACAAGAAGAAGATCTCTTTTGGAAAGAGTTAGATTTTTTTTGTTCAAGCTTGGATAGTGGACTTGCTTCTCCATGTGAATAAGTTTCTAAGATAATTTTCAAAGTGGGAGAACATGTTCAAGAAGGTTTCCATCAATACATATCTCAAGATGTCATAGGAAACCAAGAGCATGATCCTAATGATTCATCAAACACTGAGATTGTAGCTATGACCACATTGGAGGACTGACTTAGTGTCAAAGAGAAACATGAGGAAAGAATTGAACATCAAGAATAGTTTTCAAATATTAGAAGAATGGTTTCTTTAGTTTTTTCATTTAGAGATAGGCCAAAGAGGCTGATAAGCATATAATAAGTTGATCCAATCAAGGAGATAATCAAATAACTTATCCATTACCCTTATCCACCACATAAAGGAGATCTCAAAAACTTCCCTTTTGATCCAAATGGATCAAACCTTAAATTTTCATTATATATAGTATTTGTTTGTGTTTTATCTTTCGTAAGTGATTCTTATCACAATGTGTGCCTTGTTTGGTCTAGTTTCTTTGTTGTGTGTGTTCTCTTTTACTTGATTGTGTGTATTGAAGGCATTATCAATTGTCTTACTTATTCTCAAGGCTTGAAATTATTCATAGGTCCAATTTAGGTCATTTTTATGTGACAAGGGATCCCATAGCTCAATAGATGTAAAAAGGATACTAGTCTAGAGTGCATAGCAGTCATATACCCCCTAGAGGTCACCAAAATGGCTAACATTGGCCATTACATTGAAAAATATGCTAGTTACTCAAGCTTGTTGATAGCCTTTATTGGTCATGGATTTGAGGTCATTATTTGTATTTATGGTATCCTATCAAGTTTTCTTAGGTTGTTTTAGAGTCCTTTACAAGGCATATTAAAAATGGTAGTCATATTACCTAAGCTTGATAGCTAATCTCCATGGTCTAGGCCTTCCATGATGTAGTTTAACATAATTAAAGGTAGTTTCAAGTAAATTTAGGTTTCTTATTTATTTTAATCATTTGATTGTTGTAATGCTATAATATTTCCCTTGAGGATCATCAAGTGTGAGGAGTAACACCATGTAAATAAAGGTCACTTGAGGCCATGTGGCATTCATGAAATATTATGGCATACTCTATAGAATATGTACAAACTCTAAAAGGTGTAAAATTATATTCTTATAACATATATCAAAGTTAAAAATCTCATTTGTCCTTTGATTCAACTCTGATTATGGTTCAATGTGAAGTGTTGGAAATAAAAGGTAGATTGAATGAGTTTTTTAATATTACCGTTGACTAAATTTGACCCTACAGGTCAAATTGAGACCCCTATAGGTAAAAAATTAAGTTTTAGGTTTTTTTAAGGGTCTAATATTATGTAATAGGGTGTATTATATTTCTTTTGATGTTATTCCATATCACATTAGCCTTGGTCATTAATCTTATTAGCCAATATATCATTTTGAGTCATTTAGGGGTCGTAAATGAGCATTAAATGAGTTGTACAACCTCCTTCAGAAGTGTGAATGTGTAAAATCGGTGATGTCACATTCCATGTGTCCTATTATGCCAAAATAAACTATTCATAACTGAAAGTGGTACGTTCTTTAGAAGAAAGAGTAGTTTTCTTGGGAAAAGAAATTTTTTTGGCACTTATATGGCCCATGGGGAAGTGTGCCATATGGGATAAGGTCATGAGATGAATATTTAGATTATTTAAATACATTTCCATGTTTTAGGTACTCTAAAAGTGTCAAAATTGATATAAAACTATTCTACTCCTTCACCCTTCTAGACACATAGAACCAATTAGCAAGTTTGTACTTGGTATAGACAGTTGGAGAACTTCTAGGTCAAATGCCTTTGGGAGGTGAAATTAAAAATGAAAAGATTAATTTCCATTAATATATTTTTAAGAATGGTGTCTTTTGATTTATGATCCATCCTCATGAAGTTGAATGTGTGTTTTCTACTTGTTAATCTGTACACCCTACAAGTTTTTCTCTTGTTTGGATGATTCCATACAATTTAGCTATTGATATTGATTATAGAGGATGTTCAATCCCTCTTATAATGCTCTCCATGTTTGTTTTGGAATTTAAAGATGTTTGATATGAAAATCATCTTAATTTTTAAGAGGAAGAACTTTTTATGTGTTGCAAGTTATTTTCACCATTTCCAAGATTTTCATGCTTTGACAATGGCTCTAGGGGGTAGGGATAGTAGGTTAATTTATGTGTGTTCAATGCTATCCTAATTAATTTTTTATTTCAACTTCAATCTCCAGAGAAATATTTGTAGTTTGTAGTCATATACAATACATACAATTAGTCTGCTATATGATTGTCATACCATAAGAGCTATTGTATTTCCATACTCCATAGATTAAATAGGAGTGGTTTCTAGGTAGAAAACTATGTAAGAGTTTTTCAATCAAAAGGGTTTAATTACATAGTTTTCTACCTAGATTTTTTTTTAATTTAATTAGCAAAAAATGCAGATTCCTTGAATACATGGACCCCCATACACACTGCCTACCTGTACACACCATATGTCCACCTAAAGGTGGCTGAATAGAGATTGAGAAATGTTAAACTATAATTTTAGGAGTTTATTGAATCATTATTAGGGTCTGTAGAGGATGAAGAGTGAATTTTTAGGTTTTTAGATGGATATACAACTCATAAAAGGTTAAAATGATGCTCACTTCTAATCCTCATCTTTACCTATAGATATGAGAGTAACCACCTACAGGTGGTGTTGGTAGAAAATTGAGGGTATTTGATAAAGAATTTGGAAAAGTTAGAAATTTATTTGGAGTCTTAGAATGTTGAAGATATCATAATACATATGCTTAAATCCATGAAGTGGACAAGTTAAAATGAGAAACCATGACCATGAGATGATTGTAGATTCAGGGTTCTTTTCCCTAAAAGTGCAAAATAGAGGTCTAAGGATTTTTTCAAGGTCATATTACAATTTTTCCTTTGTATCCCCTGCATAAGACAAAATCTTTGCAAAGTTTAAAGGATTGAAAGTTAGTGGAAGACAATTTTTAGAAGGCCCAAAGATGCCCCTTGAACCATTGAATTCAGGCAGTATACCTACAAGATTTAGAGATGTAAGATGAATATATCACCATAGGTTAAAAACTAGACCTTACCTTCATGGTTAAAGGGTTATGTATGGTTTAAGAGAAAAAATATGATATATAGATCATCTAAAGAGGTTAGAACACTCTATTTTTGAGTTTCATACACACCTATAGGCGTCTCACCTGAGATGTTGGTATTTAGTAGACTATGAAGTCTTGTATATGCATATCATGAGCTTGGATATAGAAACTTATGAACATAAAGCTACTTATTAGCTCATATTGTTTTTTAAACCCCTAGATGTTTTCTATGAGTCTTATGACATAGGTGTCATGAAGAAAGCCACATACAAGTCTCTATATAGTCAACTGTAGGTTGTATACACATAATATTTTCAAATTTTTATCGATTACTGACACTTTGTATTTTTTAGGAACATGTTGAGTCTCAATCTCTCTGAGTTCATGCCTTAATGGGTGCACTAGGAAATAGGTGGGAAGACCATTGGTGCTTCATAAGCTTGTTGTTCCTTTTACCACTTGCCATTTACACTCTTGCTTCTTAAAACCATGAACCCTAGGCTTATTCTTCTCTTTCCTATCTATTCCATGTCATTGTCATTTCTTATTCCTTCATTTATTTCATTCTTACCCTTTTGACCTATTTATCAAACTAGGTTGACCTAGTCAAACTAGTGTGTTTTGGGGACACTTTAGCTCTTTTGGTTTGTTAGCCTCCTAAACGACCTAGCATAGACTTAGTGAGTTAGCCCCAATATGTGCTAGGTCAACCTGGTTGACCTAATACAACCAAAATGTCTGAAAGTTTTTAGGGTAAGATATTAATATATATACAAGGTCATTTACCACCATTAGAGAGAGTTTAATTAAGCAAAGAAGTGTGAATGAACATCTTCTTATTGACCATTCTACTTGAGGAATAAATATTTAGGATTCAATACTTTCTTTAGATCTTTGATCTTGTATTATGGAGAAGTATTTTGGATGCTTAGGTAGGTTGTGTATCCTAGATATTATTTATCTTGGTTATCTTTATAAACCACAATAATCTTTTGCAAAGCACCTTGGCCAAAGGAGAGATTGCGGCTCAACATGTTCATCATTAAAGGTAAGTATTCCAAACTTTATTTCTCCTTTGTAAGAGTATATAGATAATGTAGTATGTATTCTTATCTTCCATGTATTAAGATTCTATATACATTAATGTGAGTACATGTCTCCTATACATTTTTAGTTTAGTTTTTATTTATTTATTTTATTCTAACCCTTACTTTATGCGACAAGCTTTGGTGCGCACAAGATTAATTTAATTTTCTTGTTATTTTAATAGTTTACTCTTTTGTTTGTTATTGTAAGTGAAATATCAAATAATATGACTCTTTTAGGATTGTTGTGTGATTGTGTTAGACTGTAAGCTTTAGAACACTTCCTAGCATGATATGTTGTGACAAATGATACAAGTGATCCCCTAATCAGGTCTAATGGATCCCCATATTGGTCATGTTCCTACTTAACAAGTGTATACCCAATTAGAAGTGTAGGTGTGCTCTATCTTATCTGATCCAAGATTAATTTATGTAAATCATGTAATTCCAATTGCATACATTCTAGTAAGCCCGACATGAAATATTATCCCATCACTATTTACATTGTCTTCATGTTTCAATTTTTCTTTCCTTTCTTATTTAGCATTAGTTTCATCACTGGTTGAAATATTGTCTTTTTGTCATCATTTATATCATATATTTTGACATATTGGTTCAATTCTATTGACCTAGTTATTTTTATCTATGTATAGGAATGGGTAATTAGATCAATCAACTTGACCCAGTATAGGTTTTCAACACTTTTTAGACTTTCAATTTAGCCTACTAGATCAACTAGATCAACCTAGCACATTTTTAGCCACTTTGTAGTAGGTTCCTTTACATCTTGATTGATCAGCTTAACCCAATACAGGTTTCTAAATTATCAAACACACAGTTCAACCTACTAGGTTGACCATGATGACCTAGTACACTTTTTTAGCTTCTATATCAAGTTCTTGTATAGCTTGGTTGGCTAGCTCGACCCAATTCTATAGATTGGATCAATTTTATCTATGGTTATTGATAAAAAATCTCCTTCATTTTCATATTTGAACCATCAAGGTTTGTCTTTTATTCTCTATCTATTTATATTTTCTACTTTCCTTTCAAGTTTGTAGTCTTTAAAACTGCCTCCACACAACCAACTAGATTGACTTGGTCAACCTATTTCTATGTTTTGTGTGCTGTCTAGAACAACTAGGTCAACTTGGTTGACCTAGTAGGTTTTTCATACCCTATCTTCAGTAGTACTAGCTTGACCCTGCCCACCTAGTTTTGTATGTTATGCATATGGTGTTTTCACTATACCTTGTTTCAAAGTTAGAATTCAGCTTGTATGTTAATCACATCTTTTATTTCAATTGTTTACATGCTTAGAATAGTTCACATAGTTTAATTATTAGGTTTTTAATTAACTACTTAGTTTCACTATTTCAATTTTATGCACACATAACCAAATCACATAACATCAACAAGCAATTTAACATTTGACTACTTAGGTCAACCTACTTGGATTTCATCACCAAAGGGAAAGTTGACTTGAAGCTCTAGTCAAGTATAAATCATGGTTAATGGTATATTATAGCTAAGCACCTAACACCCTTATGGATGTAGTATGCAAAGTGAGGGGGTAGGCCCCAATACCAAGCCTGTATCATTGCCACTATAGTCCCTTTCATCCTAAACTCTCTTGAAACCATCCATAAATTGTTATCTAGTACCTTATTTATATCCAACTCCATATCATTTAAAATTCTTCTTAATAATCTAATTAACATTCTAGGTTGATCAATTAGCTAGTTTTACTTTCTAAGTTGTCTGCTTACTCTTTGCTCAATTGTGTGTGTAATAACTTGCATTAGCTAGTGCTGGTGAAATATTTTGCTTTGTGTCCATTAATTGGATTGGATAGTGTCAATTTAATTGACTGTCTATTTAATTTCTTAGATCAAATGCAAACTATCTTGTTTCATTTCACAAACTTATTATCAACTCTTTCTTTTACTTCTTGTTCACTACATTAGGTCGACCCCATAGACCTAACATCTTTTTCAGCCCCTATACACTTCACTAGGTTGACCTAGTCAACCTAGCACTATTTATAGTCTTTTCACCCCTTTATGTTAGTCTCTATTCTCTGTATTGGGTCAATCCTATGGACCCTGTCTAGTCTCATAGTCCTTATTTTTACACTAGGTCAACCAGGTTGACCTAGTTTAGTTTTAGTCACTTTATGATTCTTTGATTTCTCATCTATCCTTTCTTCTTTTCATCATGGAATTTATGTTTGGTGATAACCCTAAATCTGAGATAGCAAATATGATGGAATTTACCAATCCTAATAGGGTCTCCCATAGACAAAGTAGGATTCCTTTTGAGAATGCTAGTAATGTTCATATTACAACCTTCATGATGGACAATGGAACCCCTCCTCATACCTCTTTGTAACATAGCCCTCCTCTTCTCTTAGAGGATTAACCTGAGTTAGAGTATACTCTTGAAATGCTCTTCTTTATTTCTAAATTTCCTTAGCATATAGGGAAAGATCCATAACCTCATTATTAGTGGTCAAGTTGAAGAGCCTCATTCACATACTCCTACTTTCTCAAATGGATTTTGGGGTACCAATTTATTTGCTTCTCAACCTCTTATTTCAATATTTAATCCTTCTTATGCCATGACATCTTCTTCTTTAACTTCTTCTACCTTCATGCCTAGTATCTCAACTAGCATGGATGGTTCTACATCTAGTGGGCCTCTTATAAGACCCACTATCCTTAATCCTTCCACTAGTTCATTTTTTGCTACCCAAGGTAAGCATGCATTTAGTGATTCTTCCTCTCAACCATTTACTAGTCCATCTTTTTCTTCACAAGCAAATTTTTCCTCTAGTTCCTCAAATTATCATAGCTCTTCTCAAGCTCATATCAACACTAATAGTGGTACCCAAGCCACTAATACCAACACAAACACCAATACTACTTCTCCTAATAACATTAATCAAACTCATCAAATTTTATTATAAAATCTCAATCAAATGAATGCATTCTAAGCTCATAATACAAATTAAATGATGAGAATGAAAAACCATCTTCTTCAGCTTCAAACACCACTACAACCAATGGCTTGGTGCATGCATAACAAAAATATTCCCCTCCCCCTCTTAGATATTCTCAAGGCAATCTCATTCCTCAACCTCCTTTAGTAAATAAAACCATCAAGCATCTACAAAATTAACCTCTCATTACTCAAATTTCTAACATTGATATAAGAGGTATAACACCCACAATCTCTTATAACAGATCAATTGATACTACCCTTCATCTTAAAACATTTATAAATCTTTATAAGGATTGGGTCAAATTAAACACCTTTATTTCTACCAAAATCCTTGCCAAAACCCTCATAGGTGATGCCTTGGATTGGTGTAATCAACTTAGACCTCATTTCATTACTAGTTTAGAGGATTTAGTGAATGTTTAGTACAAGAATTCCAAACTAGTGATCTTCTTGAAAACACTTTGGCCCAATTCATCAATTGCAAACAAAAATGGAATTAAAACCACCCAAGCCTTTGTTAAATGATGGAAGACTTTTTCAAACAAGTGTGAACATAACATGGCTGATGCTAATCTCTTTCATTTATTTACCAATGCTTTTTATCTTAAATTACAATATCAAGTCCACACCCTCTTTCCACATACCTTGGAGGAGGCCACTGACTAAGACAAATGAAAAGATTTCCTTATGCATTAATTAGATCCACCCCAAAATTTTTCAAGTCTTCATTTATTACTTAAAAAAAATCATAATATTACCAATGATGGTGTTATCGATTCATATGATACCATTCCCAATGTTCAAGTTGTCATTCCTACCTCTTATTTGGAACCATTTCCTCATTTTGAACAATATACTAATCCTCATTTCTCTTTACTAAATAACATTAATGTTCATAAACCTCTTTCCTTAGCTAAATTTATTAAACATCTACCTAGGCTTCTTCCTCGAGAGATTGACCCTACTTGTCCTATGAAAACCTATTATGATCCTAGCAAGTTTTGATGGTTTCATGCTAGTTGGGGTCACTCTCATGAGACCTATAGACAACTTCATAATTTAGATAAGGAATTTCTTATTGGACCAAATTTTTATCATGATTCTATCATTCACAAGCATCAACAAGCTAATGAAAATACTCTCAAGGAATACAAATCTCACGATAAAGCTCAAACCTTGAATCAAGCAAACACTAATTTTGCTATCTATAAAGATCCTTAACCTAATCATCAACTTATTCAAGAAAAACAAGACAAGCCTGTCCCTTCTACAAATAATGTGGAAAGTCTTGTTGAACCAAATTTTGAAGAGAATGTGGTTAACGTGACTAATAAATGAAGGTGGTGAATTTCATCAATTCTCAACCTCTCTACACCCCACCTCCTTCTCAAATATACCACATTATCCAAAATTCTTCTCCAAATCATTTGAATGAGATGGGGCAAGAGGATCTTATAATCTTTGATGATGGTCCAATTTATGATTCTCCCTTAGATAACACATCCCATTCTATTTCTACCATTCCTCCATCACCTTCTAACACTAATGATAATCAAGCTTCAATCACCATTTCTTCTACCAATCCTCCAAATCAACATGAATCAATTCCTTCATCATCTCAACATGATTTACAACCTTCTTCCAAACTTACTTCTTCATAGCAACACAAATTTCAATGTTCTTCAGTTCCTCTTTTCGAAGACCACCTTAACCATTATATGCCTATATCTAACAATCTTCTCATGGGTTATGATGAGTGGGATGACATTATAGAGCTCATTAATTTCCCATATCAAATTAAATTTATTAATATTACAAGGACCTCCCTCCATCATCAAAACCATCTTATGCAACTATTATTTTAGATGAATGTCCCTCATCCTCCCTTAGTAGGATCGGAGGAAACCTTATCTAGTTTTGAGGATATTATCTTGTAATAATGTGAAGAGATGTCCATCAATGTTGATGAAATTATTGACACTTATCTTTCTTTGAAATTTTCCATATCATCTATTATTCTCTATGAGATTCTACTTCATGTAGATGGCCATCCATTATTTATTAGCATCCATATAGGTGATATCCAAGTTAAATGAGCATTGATTGATGAGGGTTTTGGAACTTATGTTATTTCTCTTGATTTAAATAAGACCCTTAGATATTTATAATGCAATTTTAATTCTACATGTAGCACCTACCAAGGATATGATAGAAGGAAAATACCTCGTCTTGGGTGTGTGTGGCTTCCCATTACTATCCCACCTATTACTGTTTGTGTAAAGGTGATAGCCTTTAACTTTCCCCTTTCTTATAACATCTTGCATAGTAGGCCATGGAATAATTATATGTGATATATCACTTATTATACTTACCAATTCATTAAATTCCCTCATAATGGATCCATTTTCATGATTCAAGGAGATACTAACCCTTATAATTTGCAACAATTCTAAGATCATGGTGTTTTCAAGATTCCTTCTCTTGAACCTTTACCTAGTGTTCCTTTCCATGAGTCATAACATTTAAAATTTATTTTCAACTCAACCAAAGGTTATAATGGTCATCTTGAGCTCATTTGTAACATTCCTCCCAACCTCTTAGACTTTGATGATGCTGAGCTTGATGACATTAACTTAAAGTTCAAAACTTTTGATCTCATGCCTCATCTCATCTCATAGATTCCTAATTCCTTACAACCTAATTATCACAAAACTCCTTGAAATGACATTCCTCTAGTCTTATCCAAGACTTATCATTCTATTCACCATGCTTCTTCTAATGACAAAGTTATTTTAACTTATGTCATTAATCTTCATATGCCAGATTATGATGATGGCTATTATTTAGATGATCATTTATTAGGTAGTCTTTTCCAAACCCATAATTCTAAGATTATGTGTTATAATTCTTATTTACTTAAGTATTTTCATACATCTTCTCATATTTTAACATTTATCATTCCTAATTCTTACATTTTCCCTCTTTATTACAGAGTAGAGATGGCACTGACACCTTTAGCTTTTTAGGAGCCTCATTGGACTATGCTCATAAATCATGCTATGATCAAACCTTATCATTTTTATAGGTTCCCTAATTCCCATAATTGGTTTACTTCTAAGATTAGTGATGCCCTCTTTAGACCTTTTATTGATCCCATCCCTCCCAAAGTGGAACCTGTGTCAGAACCAACTATTATTGCTACTTCCACTATTGATGAGCCTACTTTTTCTTCTTCCACTAGTGTTCCTTCAATTCATCCTAGTTCCATTACTTTTCCATCACCATCTTATCTTGGTGATGCTTTTCTTCCTTTGGCTAAGATAGATCCTTTTCCCAACAAATGGGTTGATGATTCACCTCTTTTTTTCTTCCATACTTGTTACACCTTCTCTTGTGAGTGTTTCTCCTAAAAACACTCACAAGTGTATATGTTGCTTCCATGAGATAGATAATTAGTCTTCTACCCATTTTCATAAGTTACAACAATATATTTATACCTTTCATCCTTCTTCCCCATCAATAGACACTACCTTACCTCCTCCAAAGATCTTTCTTGAATATATACCTAAGTATGGTGAGAGGTATTGTCTATGGAACCAATGTGGTACACATCACACTAATCTTTACCATATCCTTCAACAGCATCTTAAGGACCATATTATAACTATTCTTAGAACTTCTACCATTCTTCCCATAGGTTCTTGCAAGAAGGCTCCCCATTATTCTCCCATAGCTACACCTCCTGTGATCCCTCCACTTGTGGTTCCTTATCCACCTATGGACCCTCCTTCACCCATAGATCCTTTTCCATCGATGATTCCTAGATATACCATAGATCCCATTCCCACACATTCTCTTGACCATCCTTTTCCTATTTCCCTCCTCAACATGATCTAATGAGTATTCCTACTTTTTTATTTGAGAACATAAGAAAAGAAGTATTTTCCCAGTATTTAACAAAGACTGATGAGACATTAGCTATAGTTTATATTTAGCTTTATAAAGATTTATCTAACTTCTTAGATAATTTACGTGGATAGATTTACCAATACTTATGAGCACATGCATGGTGCTTTCACATTTTGGATTGGACGTGTGCTCAAATTTTATTTTCATATATCATTTGATACTATGTCAAATTCTTGCTTATATTATATAATGATCTTCTTTATTGTACTATATTCCTTGCCTATTTTTTCATTTACTTTTATCATATGATTTTCCTTCCTTATCATTACTTTATATTTCTCTTTACATCTTTTTCTTGTCACGTCCCTTGAATTTTTATTTTGTGAGTTGCTTTGTAAGATCATGGATAGGACCCAAGAATCCTCACAAAATTACCATTTATTTTCCTTATTTCTTATATACTTCTATCTACCATTGTTATTTGGGAATCCCTCGTGTGTCTCTCTTTTATGAGTTGATTTTTAAGACCAAAGATAGGACCTAAAATCCCTCACAAAATCACCATATTTTTCTTATTTTTACCTTGTATCTCATGATTGTTTTTTTTCTTATCCATACTTTTCATAGATAATCATCATGGTGACTTGGTTATATATACCCTATTCCCTTTGGTTATTGTCTCCTTTTACCATGTGATCAATTAGGAAATAGTCTTTCCCATTACTACTTCTTTTTACTAGTCCACCTTTGAATCTCCTTTTTCCTTCTTCCTTTTCTACAAACTAAGCATATATATGGTTGAGACTTGAGATCACATACTTATTCATTATCAAGCTTAAGTGTTATATTAAGTCGTTTGTCTTTGGTTACTTAGCTTCTTTTGGCCTTAGCCTATAGCTCATTCATGTGTATCACTACATCTCTCATGATTGGTCATTCTAAGTCCATAAGGAAAATGAATTTAAAAAAAAACCTTCAAAAAAAATTTAAAAGCCAAATCATTTAAACAAAAGGAAATGATATCAAAAGGCAAAAATATATGAAATCTTAAAAGTCAAATCACACTAAAAGATGTGATTCAAAGCACATACCCTTCTTCTAGTTGAATCTCAAACTCCATAGTTGGCCTCATGATAGAGCCATGGTCCTTTGGGGTGTAGTAGGATATTATATTTGAAGAGGAGAATAAACAAAAAATCTTATAGTGTTACCTACTTTCTCATGCAAGTACCCAATCTTCATAGTAGACCAATAGCTCTGTAAGGGGTCTTGAGGAGTAGGGAACACATCATGGGGAGGTAGGTCCTTATTTTTCCTTTTACTAATCTACCTTCATGAGTTGATATTATTAGCACACTTATCTTCCTACAAATCTTTGTGTTTATATGGAATATGTTTCCTTTGTATATAGATGACCACTAGTCACTTAGTGTCTTCTCATGTCCTTAATATGCCTCTTGCCTCCTAAGGTTTTCTCTTAAAACACATAAGTATTTGATTTTTACACTCCCTTTTTCATTCCCTTTCCTCATATTTCCTCTTGAGAGATATTGTTTTACTTTCTGATCACACCCATTGGATTTTTCTTTTGTGAGTTGCTTTGTAAGACTGCGGATAGGACATGAGATCCCTAAAAAATTACCATATTTTCCATCCTATTACCATTACCCATAGTATACTTGGTTTTTCATGCTTATTCCACCCCAAGTGGTGTTCCCTTTGTTGAGTTGTAGTGTAAGACTACATATAAGACCCAAACTTCCTCACAAAGTTTTCCAATAATCAAGTCATCATCAAATTACATGTGTAAAGTATGAGATAAGATTTGATTAACTATGAGGTTACACATCATTTGACATGCTTCCTAGCTTAAATTAGTATGTTTTATGCTTAATTAATTTTTATTTCACCTCTTGTTTTATTATTTTTTGAGTGCATGTAAGATTTCAACCATTTCTTGAATTTTGTCATACTTCTCAGGTTAAATTAGTGTCATAAATTTAAGACCAATTTTTCATTGATTTTTTATTTATTTTTCTTACCATATGTGCCCTTATTCATACCTTCCATTTTATTAATTTATGGTAATACTTCCCAACATGATATTTAATATAATTTTATTTATTTTAATTTGGTGCAAAACTCTTTCAATTTGGTTTGAAAACAAATCCCATTTTTACCATTTTGGTTTCCATTTCTTGGTTCTTTATACTTCATCATTTTTCATGTTATTACACATTTCCTAGCTCGAATTAGTGCGTGATTAATTTTTTATTGATTATATGTTTCCAATTCTTTACTCCTATTTATTTTTAACCATGCACGTGTTTTTCATAATGATATAAAAGAAACCACAACACATATATTTATTATATCATATACAAAAAATCTAAATACATGTGATAGAATGAAATATATCCAAAGCATCCACAAACACAATCATCATAAAGACAACATACACAATCACATTAGTAATCCAAAATGCTAAATAATATATATATATATATATATATATATATATATATATATATGAAAATTTTGATACAACATATACAATCATATATACAATGCTCCATCTCTAGGGCTAGGCTCCATCTTGTCTATCTCATGGCCTAGACATGTTACCTACTGAGGCCTCAATTTGACTCCTCCAAATAGTACATTTTAATGAGGAAATTTTAGATATAAATCCATATACTTATCCCTATAGATGTGATATCTATACCTATGCTTGTACCAACTCGATTTGGGTCACTACATGTGCTTATATCAACTAGGTCTACATCATTATTTATGCTTGCATCATCTGTGTCACTATGTCTAGATGTACAACTATCTCATTGGCTAGGTACTACCAATACTACCTCTCCCCTACACCCATCTACTATTTTTTTACCTTTTCTCTCTACATCTATATCTACCTTGTGTCCTATCCTGTTAGTTTGAACCAGCTTGCTTGAGTTAGGGTAAATGGTACACTTAGATCCTCTAGTATCATAAGGTTATACAAATGTAGAGTCTCATCTAGGACATCATGGAGTGTTACCCTAACCAAGGACCCACATCTCTCCTCTTCATCTTTAGTTACACCTACAAAATCACACTAGATGGATATTAGATCATTGCCATATCTCACAATACCTATTTATCTATCTATTTCCAAACTCTAGCAATAAATAAATCATATTTTTCTTACCTAACTATGTCTTAGCTTCTATGGTCTCACCATCCACATGAATACCTATCATAGTCTCCCCATATTCATGGCCTCCTAGTACCTCCTTATAGGTTGCGTAATCAACTCAAACTTGGCTATCATGGCTCGCATCTATCTCAGCTTGTGCCTGAGTAGTCTCTCTCTCATCTATCTCTCCTCTAGCTCCTCTACTAAATCACCAAGGATGATGATGTTCTTTACTCTCTCCTCATTCCTCCACTAATGTTATGTCCTTGGTGACCATAGCTCATCTCTCTATGGAGCTGATGGTGATACATCTGATATCTCCTCTTCTACCTCTAACTCCTACTCTACCCCTCATTATGCCTAACTAATCCATGGTCACATCTAGTGTGGAATTAATATAAATCTCACTATCATGGTCCAATTCCCCTTTTCCCTCATGGCTCTCTCACATGCCAATTACACTACTTGAACATGAGAATCAGTGTTGCTAAATGAGGTAAACCCATCTACCTTGGCACCCATGCCACTAGATGTGGCTTTATTCACCATGTATAATGTCCTATCACCTCTCTCCTTTCTAAAACTACTCTAATTGTGTGCCAACTCTCCTAGGTAGTTGCTAACTACTCATATAGTCTCCATACTATGTTATTATCTCTTACCATTTATAACACTAATGCATGGGGCATGGATCACACTACCTGGTCCTCCATCCATCTCCTCACTCGAGGTGACCTATCATAGACCACATGGGGCAACCCAAATGATTGATACATAAGAAATATCTTATATATCCATGTTGTTAGTAGTATGATCGGTCCCATGTTGTTATATCCTTTGACCTACATCTTGAATAGATCATCAACAAGCTAGACCCAAACAATAGAGCTCAAATTGTATAACACTCACTCCTCCAGTATCATCCTACTCAAGCCTACCATGTATAATGGTACCTTGCCATATAACTTATGATAGAGCACTCATTATGTCATAAGGCCTATCACCACCTTCTAGAGATCCAAAATTTATGATATATACACATCATCCATACTCAATCTCCACCCTAATAATATTATCTCTGATCATATAGCCCACATGGCTAACGCTCTCCTCTGTTATATGCTATCTGGTATCCCTATGGTCACTGGTGCTCCTACTATAGGTAGTTTGAGGATGGCATGGACATATTATAGTGTGATAGCCACCTCTATCACATCCCCATCCACATCCTTTCTGAAGGTGTTAGTTAATCATTCCCAACATATAAAGAACATGACTAATAGGTCAGCATTGAGGGGGATCTTACACATATCTGATATACCTCTTAGAGGTATGGATATCAGTCTAGATCTATCTTTGTATGTCAACCTATCTAAAAAATTTGACAACTAAGACATATCCACCAACCTCCAAAACCATGGCCATCCCTGCAATTAGAAACAACAAAGCATGTATTAGTTCCTCCATGTCATGTATAATCATAATACATTCTATGTTTAATAAAAACAAGCATAATTTATTCATTTTTATCCATTTTATCCTACTTTCATCCCTCTTTACCTTCTTTGGTCATTTCGAGCCATTCTAGCCCTCTTTCAGCTTTCAAACTACTTTTTCATGTTTATTCTAGTTTCTTGGTAAACCTAGTTTGGAATTTTTTTTCCTATTTTTGTCTTATTTTATCCTAAATTTATTATTTTTCCTCTAATCTTCTTCTCCCTGGTGTTAAGTTTCACTAGGTATTAGCTTGTAGATTACACTAGGTCGACCTATACCTACTAGGTTGACCATTTGGATTTTTACCCTGATTTAACCTACTAGGTCGACCTGGTTAACCTAGTACATTCTCTTTGTTGACCTAGTATATTATTCTAAAAATGTGTGTTTTTTTTTTCTCCCTATTTCCTTCCAACCCATTTTCCATCTACATATTTTCTACCCTGAGAATCTAATTTTGTTCATTTTTAACATATGTAAATGCTTAAAATCAAATTTTACTAAAAATTCACTTAATTCAATACATGTTTCAAAAACTTGGTTTGAAATTCATAGATGCATATTTTTAGTGCACCTGATGTCACTCTTAGAGTTCCCTCTCACCTAGCATGCCATTCCCTCTCCATCCTATCTCTTTTTATCTTCTCTTACAATTCAAAATGGCTTCTCTTTTTCCTATTTTAAACCACTTTTCAACAATTCAAATTCTTCAATCATTTTCTTTTAGATTACTTGTTTTGCTCATATCTTTGTTTCTGATCATCTATTTTGCAAACCATAAATGTGTTATATTCTAGTGACATAGAGATTCTTTTCCACCACTATATGCCTATCTTCCAAAAATTTCAATTTTTGGCTATTCTTTGCACTAACTTCTATAGGATTGCCTAGTGTGCTTTATATTGGATGCTTTCACTTTCTTACAGACTTCTTCTTTATCTACAACATTAAGATAAGTTAAAGGTACGTGTTTTTCCATTCTACCCTTTCATTTATCTTATTTTATTCTTACTTCACTTTAGTTAGCATCAACTTTGTGTGTTATCATGTTCTATCCTGAAGCACCATCCCATGTTGCACTTACGTGACATGTGGTGAGCTTTGACTAGGGCACATGTATACACACAATATTTTGAAATTTTTAGTGATTACTGACACTTTATATCTTGCAAGAACCTATCTAGTCTCAATCTCTCTGATTGCATGCCTTAAGGGGTGCACCAAGAAAGGGGTGGGCAGACCATTGGTGCTTTGTAAGATTGTTGTTCCTTTTGCCACTTTCCATTTACACTCTTTCTTCCTAAAACCATGAACCCTACACCTATTCTTCTCTTTCTTATCCATTCCAATCATTATCATGCTTAATTCATTTATTTCTTTCCTTGTTACCCTTTTGAATTTTTTAGCAAACTAGGTCAACTTGATCAACCTAGTGTGTTTTGGGGACACTTTAGTTCTTTTAGTTTATTAGCCTCATGGCTGACCTAGCACAGATCTAGTGAGTTAGCATAAAAACATGCTCAGTTAACTTGGATGACCTAGTACAACTAACATGTCTAAAATTTTTTAGGGTAAGATACTAATATATATAAAAGGTCATTTACCATCATTATAAAGAGAGTTGAATTAAGTGAAGAAGTACAAATGAACATCTACTTATTGACCATTCTACTTGAGGAATAAAGCTTTAGGGTTCAATACTTTATTTAGAGCTCTAATCTTATCTTATGGAGAAGTTTTTTGGATGCTTATATAGGTTGTGTAGCCTAGAGCTGATTTATCCTGGTTATCCTTACAAACCACAACAATCTCTTGTGAAGCACATTAGCTAAGGGAGAAATTGAGGCTCAATAGGTTCATATTTAAAGGTAAGTATTCCTGACTTTATTTATCCTTTGTAAGAGTAGATAGATAATGTAGTATGTATTATTCTCTTCCATTTATTAATATTTCATATACATTTATGTGAGTATATCTCTCCTATGCATGTTTAGTTTAGTTGTTTATTTATTTTGTTCTAAGCCCCAATTTATGCCACAAGATTTGGTGCATATTAGATTAGTTAACTTTTTTTATTATCAGAATAGTTTACTCTTTATTTATTAACCTAAGTGAAATATCAAATCATATGACTATTTTAGGTTTATTATGTGATTATGTTAGAATGTAGGCTTTGGAACCCTTCCTCACATTATATGTTGTGATAAATGATATAAGTGATCACCTAATCAGGTCTAGTGGATCCCCATATTGGTCATGCTCCCACTTAAAATTTTTATACAAAATCAGAAGTGTAGGTGTTCCCTATGTTATTTGATTCAGGATTAATTCATGTACATCATGTAATTCTGATTGCATACATAGGTCACTGTTATAGATAGTGAACTAATCCATAACATCTAAGTGTTGGTATTGCATAAAATCAAGGAAATGAATGAGTCCAATCATTTTTTAATGACTGCATATGCTTAAATAAATATTATATATACAATTCTCAATACCAAAAAATCATGGTCACCTACAGGTGCCCCTTCAACACACAAAAATATAGTTAGTTTCCTTGACTGGTCTTAAGAACAATTCAACTTCAAGGTGAAAGCATAAGTGATAAGGGTTTGAAGGAATGATGAGAACCTATAATGATATTTATAATCATTTGACACACCAATAGCATGAAAATAGATGAAAAGTGACCCTTAATCAAGTAAGACAATCTACATCTTATACCCTATGTAGCCTACCTTCAAATAGTTTACCTTGGAGATGTAAGGAGTTTGGGGGCCAAATAGATTTATTAGAGGCCAAAAATTGGTACATATGGTATCCATCACTTGGATAACCATCTCAAATCTTCATCTTATCTAATAAAATAGGGGGATTGCCCTATGTTTTGTCTCAGATAGAGGGCACTCCCTTGTGAACAAAACGGGTAGGTTTTGGAGAGTAAGGTATAAAAATGAGACAAGAAGCTAGAGAGACCATTCAATAAGGTTTATTAAGATAGAACACACCTAGGTAAATAAATAAAATATATCATAGAGGGGAGAAACCTTACAAGAAGGCATAGATCCTCAAAGTTGTATTCAAACCTACTTGGGCAAGCTTAGGCCTAGAAGTCAAAAGGAGAGTCAATGTTACTTCCACCTTGAGATGATCATTATAACATATTGAAACATGTTTTTGGGGTCATTATATATGTGTCTAAGATATTTGATGTAGTGAAAACCATCAAAAACTTATTTTGACCTTTAAGGTGTAGACATGCCCCTACTAATCAAGAGTAGGCATATAATCCAAAAGGGGGATCAACTTTATGTATAGCCTTAGATGATCACTCAAATGGATTGGATCATGTTTATAGGGTCACTAAAAAGGTTTATGAGCCATTAGAATGTAGGGGAATCATAAAAAAGCCATTTTTGGGCTCAAGAAAACCTCAAGCCTATGCAAATGGAAGAAACAAGTTCAAATAAGCACTTTGAGTGCTCATATATCTTTTGATGCTTGGCATGGGGACCTAATAAGATAGGAAGAAGTTGAAAGTGGTCATATACACTAATATTGTGTATTTTTTTTACAAATTCAATGTGAAACCTTTATGAACAAAGCTTAATAGGGTAAAGAGGCCTAAACCCTTGCTAGTGTCCCAATTAGAGAGATTAGGTTGGAGGGATATTAAAATGTCATAGTTTTCCTATAATTTTATTTTAACCTTGTAGAGGACTCTCTTATTCTACTCCCCATACTTTTGGGTTGTATAGAATTGTATGGATGAGGTCCAAATTATGGTATTTGTGATTATTTTGTGTGTTTTGTAGGTTCCAAGAGGCTATAAGAGATGAAAATCAAATGGATGGGAATATTAGTACTTATTATAACTCCCCATGTTAATTTAATTCCCTATAATAACTCCTAATTTCCTCAATTAGTTATTTCATCTCAGTCGATCAAAACTAGCATAATGACCAAGCTAGTGAGAAGGATGGAAAACATCAAGTGAGCTAATTTTAAGGTGTGACTGGATGAATCTAAGTCCATTTAGGGTCTTTAAACATGTCATACACTCAATTTTATGTATTTTAATGGGAAAATAAATCCATTTTTGATGCCAACTATGTAAGGTGTGTGGAAGAGGAGTTTTCATAGACTATAAATGGTGATGGCTCATTACCAGATGATTCTAGAGGACCAAGACTACAACCAATGCATGTAGAGTCATGTATGAAATAATTAACTCTAAATACAATCATAAAAACTATCCCTAGTTAGTTTTGGGATGTTCAAATAGAGGTGAATCATGAAGGCAATTTTTTGAGCTAGAATGAGAACTTTCATGCCACTTTTTATGAGTTTCATGACTTGGATAGACACTTTTACTTCTTAACCTTGAATGGTTAATTTTGCCTCTTATTATCATGCATATGTAACTTATTTTATTAATTTTATAAGTGTCCTTATGACCTTTGGACTTCTCTCTTCTCCCCTCTCTCTCTCTCTCAAGTTCTATAACAACTAGCCATTTTGGCCTTTGTAAACTATGCTCCACTTGAGTATGATGAAGCCCTGATCATTTGCATACCATTTTATCAATAATACTAATAATTTTTATCTATTATATAACTATTCATAGTGTGTTTAATTGGATGATTTATTTTTCTTAGTGATAACTTTTTGTTTCCTTAGCATTGTTGTTTCATTTTCTCACCTATTTGTAGTTGGAAAGATTCTTATTATAGGGCAGGTGAAGTGTTATAGGAAGTGTTAAGGTTGAGTGAGTTATTATATTCACTAGTTCTATTTAAGGCCTCTTGTCTATTCCTCCTGGCCTAAACATTTATTCATAACCTCATAATGTAATATTGATGTGAGAAGATGTAGATTGGAGAAGTGTAGTTTAGTTAGTCTCTTGGTTTCATGTGTAACATGTAACTAGTCAAAAGTCATCAAATTATTTGGTGTATCACCTCCCTTAGGATAGTTTGATTTCAATTCTCTCTCTCTCTCTCTCTCTCTCTCTCTCTCTCTCTCTCTCTCTCTCTCTCTCTCTCTCTCTCTCTCTCCTCTCTCTCTCTCTCTCTCCTCTCTCTCTCTCTCTCTCTCTCTCTCTCTCTCTCTTCTCTCTCTCTCTCTCTCTCTCTCTCTCTCTTCCCCCAAAAAATTTTAGGTGTAGTAGTGATCCAAAGTGGTACATCATGGGAGTTATCCCTATCGAGAGATTCATCTCATACATAGGCTACTCACAAGCCTAGAGGTGTTTCAATTATTCCACTTGGATGAGGAGAGATAATACATCTCCTCAAAGGGTGAAAATTCAATGTGAAAATAGTTTTTGGCATGCCTGATGGGACTCTTAGTCCAAGAAGTTGAAAAATTTTTGGTGTTGTCTTTCAATAATAAACCTTTAGATGTATCTATCTAAGCATCAATGACAACTTTGAAGTTACATCAACTAGTCAAGCAAACATAGGTATTCCTTTTTAAGATTATTTATAAACCATTCATTATGTTCTTTAATCCATAATGAATTTACATATTTGACCTTGGTGTTGAGTATTATTTTGCATAAGTTGGTGAGACATATCAAGCTTATGGCATTCCCTATCAGCCTTGGTGTGATTCTTACCAATTTTGTCATGATATTTAGTAGCTAAAATATGACCCTTGTCATCCTTTTCATGAAGTGTATCAGTCTTATACCATCCTCCTCAATATCTTACTCCTCCTAGTCAATCTAGTCACTTCTCAAGTCAATCCATTACAATTTTTAAGTAAACACTCTTGGGCTATGACAATTACATGTTGGATCTTGACACACAAAGGGGATATGGTCAATAGCTTCCTATTCATCTTATTCATAAGGTTAGAGATGAATTAGAGTTGGTCAAAAGATATTGGGAACCTATTGAGAGAGCAAATTGGCAAAGGCTCACAAGTGGAATGATAGATGTGAGTGGTCTAATTTCATTCTTGGAAGATAGGCTAAAAATTCATGAGAGGCAACCTCACTAAACCTATGAGCCTTCATATCCACTTCCCCAAGATTTCTATCAATCCTACTTGATCCCTACTCATGAGCCCAATCAAGCTTATCAAAGTCATATTTTCCCCAATCAGTCAGAAGAGAGAGTTGGAAAGACAAAACTAGTTTTTAAAGCAAACCTTGATAGGAAGATTGATTTGGATAATATGAAGATGAATTAGTCCATATTAGTATAAAATTTAGTGGAACCTAAGCTCTCATTTCCACCTCAATAAAATACCTCTAGATATGAGATTCCAATTTGGAGACAAGGTGGAGAATCCAAGCCTAAGGAAATCCCAATTTTCTTTAACACTTCATCCACTCCTCAAATTAACATCACCATATCAATAAGAGACCCCTAATCATAAAATCCTAAGTTGGAATAAGATAGTGGATTCATGGGGGAAATAAAATATGATAAAATCCTTGATAAAGAGTGTGAAGTTGAGAAAGAACTTGATCTGATGCAAGCCCCTCCCACCCTTTCTCAAGAGACCTCTTGTATTCCATGTCAGCCCTCTTGTACTCCTCATCCTCATGATAATTCATATGAACTTCAAGAAATAAATTTCCAAGAGAACCTATCCAATAATATTGAAGAGTTAGAGTCAAGGATGAAATTCTCAATCAAGGTGTGATAGAAGGTTTATATCCAAAAGAAGATCATATGCCAAAACACACCCCAATATAACCTCCCTCAAGAGAGTGCTCAAGTTGGATCAGATTTAAATGAAGTGATTTACAAGTGGAAGTAATATAAATAATTTATTTTATCCCAAGATATACCTACCCCTCAATAACTCTCAAAATAATCCCTTACAATGCATTCTCAATCTAATTTTGAGTCCTATGTTCCACCTCCACCAAATAGTTTTATCTTGTCCTTACCACCTCACCCTTTTCCTTAATGAACCTATGGTATGGAAGCCTAAAGAGGATAAATTTTTTTAGGAAAATTTATAACTCTTTCTTGAGGAAAGTGTAGCTCCTTGGTAGCCTCATTGGTCTAAGTCACCTAATTTCAATATGCCTAGTCTTGGAATCACCAAGAAGGAGAAGGAATGGAATATCTTGCAGCCCTTGAGAATAAAAGTCAGATTATGATATATTATATACAACTTGAAGTCCCTCAAATGATCCTAAGTGATAAGAAAATAGGTGAGTCCTTGTGTTGAGTCTTCTTGTTTGGTTGATAATGAAGAATGCTTCCTTTGTGTCAAAGAAGAAATATTTAATGAAGTCATTTTGGATTATAAAGACTCGGATGAATGATTTTCTCTTGTTGTCTCCCTTCATGATGATGATAAAATATAATATAAGGACTTGTGTCAATAGTTTTAAAACATTAGCAATGAGTGTGAATCTCTCAAGTGGTCTACAACTTCTTTAGAACTAAATATAAGTGATGGTAAGTAAGACAATATTTTTCAAAATGTCATAGATGAGTAAAAGAAAAGTTCACATCAGAATTTTAAAGTAAGAAAAAAGCTTCTATTGACCTCAATATTTCAAGGAACAAGAAACCATTCCTCTTGAGACAATACCTACAAAGAGAAGCAAGTTGATACTGAGATGAAGAGTGAGAAACACTATGAGGTATTTTTACAAGACCAAGAGGAATACTTTTATATTGGAGACCTATTTGAAGATGGTCTACTTAAGATCATATAAAGTGAAGTGCCAAGAAGTAGATATGATCTACCAAGCGTTCAATCCAAAGAGAAACATGCTTGGCATCATGATTTATATCTCATGAAGAAGAAGATACACGAAACTTTCCTTTTGATCTTGGAAATGGAGGTATAATTAATTTTTATTTATATATAGTTGTTTGCTTCCTATTTTTTCTAGTGCTTTGATCACATGTGTGTCTTGTTAGTGTGTTTGCATTATTTTGTGTGTAACCTTTGTTTTATGTGGTTGAGGTAGTCAAGTGGTCTTGTCATGATAAAAACATTGTTTAAAGTGGTCAAAGTTCTCCTTATTTTGTTTAAAACTATATATGACTCCCTAATCCCATGGACTGATAAGGCTACTAGTCTAGTTAGTATAACAAGTGTACTAACCCTATGAGTCACCAATTTATTGATCAAATTTGACCTTGTCAGTTAAATTAGGACCCCTTATAGTAATAAATTGAGTTTTTAGGGTGTTTTTATAGGTCTAATATTATTTAATATAATGTATTATATGTCTTTGATGTTATTCCATATCACATTAACCTTGGTCATTCAAATTAGCCAATATATCATTTTGAGTCATTTGGGGGTCATAAATGAGAATTAAATGAGTTATACAGTCTCCTTGAGAAGTGTTAAGGTATAAAAGGGGTGATTTAATGTTCCATGTGTCCTATTATGCCTTAATAAACTATTAATAATTAAAATTGGTAGGTTATTAAAAAAAAGACTAGTTTTCATGGGAAAAGAGAAGAGTTTGGCACTTATACAATCCATGGGGAAGTGTGCCACATGGAATAAGGTCATGATATGACTCTTAAACTTCCTTAAATACATTTCCACACTTGAAGTTAATTTTTAAGTGTCAAAATTTATCTAAAACAATTTTGATCCTTATTCACCCTTTTAGACACATAAAATGAGTATTAGGTTTGTACTTATTATAGACAATTGGGAGAAATTCTAGGTCAAAACACCTTTGGGAGATGAAATTAAACTCATAGAGATTAATTTACATAAAAGTTTCTTGAAATCTTTATCAGGGTTTATAGAGGATTAAGAGTGAATTTGAGGTTTTTATATGGATATACAACTCATAAAATTTCAAAATAATGCTCATTGCTAATTTTCCTCTTCACCTGT